>JAEQBH010002621.1:0-202611 GCA_016808115.1 Tetrastigma voinierianum
ATATATACTCTAGATATGTTAGAGCTTTTTAATATGTGATTGTTTTGTATATATCATAGGAAGAACTTTTTCTTTAGTGTGAAGTAGATGGATAAGAAGAAGAAATGAACTTTCTTTAAAGACTAGTGTTCCGTGTTCCGTGTTCCACATGAACAAATGAATTAAAACCTTAACGTAATGGTCATCCAATTCTCTTTAGTTACGTAATGGTAATAATATTCCCACACCTATATGTTAAAAGATAACATATCCTCTTCAAAACCTAACCCCAAAATATTGATTGAAATATTTTTTTGGTAAAGATATTGTTGATAAGATTGAGTGATAGAAAATCCAATGAAACCTACATAAATAATAGAAGAGTATAAGGCTCTATTCGGTTATTGTTTTTGAAAACTGTTATTGAAAACACATAAAACACCATTTTAAGGCATATTTGGTTTTTGTTTCGGAAATCGTTTTCTATTATAAAAAAAAAGGAGAATAAAAAAAATATGGATAATAAGTTTGGTTCATGATTTTTAATTTGTTATGAAAAACATAAAAATATTAAATTTAAGTAATAAATAACGCTTTCGCACGTAATAATGTTATCTGTGTTTTTAAAAATTATTCTCAATAAATATTTAAAAATATGAACCAAGTATGCTCTTAGTATTTTATTAAAACCGTTTGATATTTATAAATTTGAAGGTTATATTATTCGTGGTTTTTTTAGAACAAAACAAATCGAAACCAAACATATTCTTTCATACTTTCATTGTTCTTATCATTTTTGAGAACAAAAAAAAAAGTTTCAAAAACTGTACCATAGAAGCCCTAATATTCCCATATTTTTTACTTGCCTTGCTTCATTTAATATTTGTTATTTTTAAAACGATTTTGTAACACAATATATATATATATATATATATATATATATATATATATATATATATATATATATATATATATATATATATATATATATATATATATATTTAAAAAATTTTAATACCGAATATATTTAGTTGCTCATTGATTAGATGGGTGATTATCAAACGGGGGGGACTCCTAATTGGAGTCTTATAATAAATAAAATTGTCTTACACCCTTAATTTTACAGGCTACCTTTTAAAAAACAACAACTAAGTCAAAGTCGGACCAAAATTCAGATCACCATACAGAAAACAGTGGAAAATCCACTCTCCCATTATTCAATCTCCAATTTCAACCAGTCCTTTTCATCTTATTTTTCTTCTAATATTTTCCCCATAATCCATTTCTAGTCTTCCTATCCTCCCTGGATATTTTCCCATAAGATTTTCCATTTTGCAAGAAATTCTTGAAGGAAAATAAAAATCCGACACGCGAAAAATGATGTTCAGGCTTTATATATGTATATATTTATATATTACAATTAAAAACATGAAACGTTACGGCCATGAAATTATATAAACTGCACACTTTAAAAAACATTAAAACCTAACACTTAATTATTGTCGCTGCTTAAACGGCGACCCGCGATCACCTAAACCCGCTAGTCTCACCCAAACCCGCTTAATCGGCGGCACGCGTCGTGTTGAATTTTGGATGCCCTAATCGCTGACTATCGCAGAAACGACAAGAGTAAACAGCTGGCAACGGTAAACGGCGAGGTGGCGTTGAAGATATCTCACCCGAACACGACCGATAACGCTAAGTAAACGGCTGACCATGACACCGAACCCGCGAGCCTCACCTAAACCCGCGAATTAATCTGGTTAATCGTGGTCGATAATCGCGCTCACGGCTAATTTTCGATGCTTTAATTACAACGCTGTACAACGCCAATTTCATTCGAAATATTATATTTTTCTTGATAAGCTTTAATATAATAATTATAATACACTTTACTCGAATTACATAATTGACCTGTGGTAATACAATAATTTTTAAGCCATCCCCTTATTTTTCTCTCATCTTGTTATTTTTTACCTAATTTTTCTCAAAAAATGAGAGACTTTTTTTTTATCATTATTAACATAAAATCACTAATCTATATTTTAGTTTTATTACTTCCAATAAAATAATTATTCGACAAAGATTTAGGGTCATATATTTTATTTATACAAGTAAAATACGTAAGATATTGGGACACATCACGATATATCAAAATATTTTTACCATTGACAAGTGAGTCAAATTATAAATTTTATATCAATTTATGCATTAATCTATAGTTTTTATAATTTATATCTTAGATCTATTGATTATTGCTAATTTGACTCAATAAATTTATTTTTTCTTAAAAAAGAAAAAAGTCAGTTCCTTGGTAGGCTTAATACCATATGACAAAAATAAAATAAATATCGTAGCAAACTTCTAGATAGAGAGATGGGAATGGTTCGACCGGCAGCGTTGAGGAGAGACAATAATTATATTTTATTATAAGCACGTTGAATCCTACAAAGAAAATCCATTATATTAATACAAATAAATAAACTATAATAAGTCAACTACAGAAGTTTGTATTTTTTTATTTTATTTTGATATGGAAAAATTTCTAGGTAGAAGCATATATTTTAAAGAATTCTAAGACTGGTAGAAATAATATTATTTTTTATATTACTAATTAAGAGAATGCAAATTAATTTTTTTAGAATAAAATCATTTAAAAAAATTAACGTTTTTAAGGAAAATGTGATAAATGTAGTTTAATAGTTTTTTGTTTTTACTAATTTAACAATTTATTTTATATTTTAAAATATTTAACCATATTAATTATTATATTTTTCTAACAGGTAATGCCCTGCTTACAATAATTAAATTAATAACAATATATTTTTAAATTTTAATAGAAGAGATAAATATGTTTAATTAGATATTTATATTCGATCTAAAAATAAGTATAATCTTTGAAAAGTATATTTAATAATTCTTATATAATAAAATAATAGTAAATGGTACATTTTTTAACTTTCACTTGCTAGCTCTCTCTTAAGGTGTAACTGAAAATGGTAAGTGGTGAATGGGATGATATAATTCAAAATAAATATAAGTTACAAGAAAAGTTAACTTCCACTTACCCATAATTATTAAAGCTTAAATACTCAAATAAAAAAAATCATTCAACCTCATCAATCTAGCTTGTATCAATAAAAATAATTCTCTACCTAAATTGCCTATTATGCAACCTATCATTAAACCATTACTAAATAGAAACTAATAGCCCTTCTTTTTTTTTTTTTTTTTGTAGCCTGTTTTCTTCAAGCAATGAAGAGTTTTTTTTTTATATACTTTTTGGTCTAAAATCACCCATTAAAATCATTTTTTTCTTTATTTTATTACTTAATAAAATGGTTATTCCACGTAGATTTAGGTTTTATTTTATTTTTTTGCAGCTGGTTGCTTTATCGACACTGGCTTTATTGCCGACTTTGTTAGCGATACTTTCAGATATCTGGCTGCTTATCCACAGCGGTAACGATTCGCATGCATAAAAACATATTCGATCAATCGAATATACTAAATTATCACGCTGCGATAAGTCAGTTAACTTAGTTCTCAAATATTGTAGCCTAGTTTATCAAATTTGTAGATTTATGCCTAATTATTATATCATTAACTCGAAATATTGTTTCATCTTATATGATTTTTAGTTGTTTATATCTTTAATCTATCTATCTATATATTCAAAGTTTGAATCGATAATACTATTTTTTCTTAAAAAAAAAAATAGAGACTAATAATATCCCAAACCACTATTTTCATTTCTAAGATTTAAAGTTTCTAGGTATTTTAATTAATATTACATATCCCAATTTTTTTTTTTGAGAAGATATTACATATTCCATTAAAAATCAATAAATTTAAACTCGATAACATTGTTTTTTTGAAGAGAAAAATAGTTTAATAGATCCAAACTAACAATACATCATAATAGAAATATATAATAAAATTCGTTAAAAATCATAAAAAATGAAACAATATTTAGGTTAACAATATAATGAATCGGTTTAAAGTCTATACATTTGATATTACTATTGTAACTATAATACGTATGACTTCAATTATAAAACATATTAACGATTATTGATTTGATTTTTTATGTCGATAATTCAAATATAAATAAACGTCAGACCATGACGACGGCAAAATCGAAACGCCTAATCAAACGATACAACCATCGATGTATCAAGACAACGATGATAACCACACGCCAGATGAAGTTTACGACCAAATCACGAAAAATAAATAAAAATAAAAATTGCGTAAAAATAACCGCGATTTAAAATATCCATATATCCGATATCGCCGACAAGCCGACACGATATCGACGATATATCCCATATCAATAAATATCGTGACGCAGACACGCCATGCTTTTGGTTAATTTTCGATAAAATGTCAAAATATATCGAATATATTTAAATGGTCGATTTGAAATGGCAGTTAAACGGTTATGGATTGATGCAGCGGTTTAATTTAGATATATCGATATTCGTATGAAATATCATGATATATCTTCCGATATATCAGTAAAATCAGTATAGATATGTCGAAGCCGAAGCGGAGTATTTACATCATGAAAATAACTACTTTATGAAGGAAAAATATGAAAAATATGAAGAATGATTTGAAGTTAAAAAAAAACTAGATATTGTTTAAGAAAATAGGGCAACATATAAAAAAATTCAGTATTGGTCCTTTATCATTATTAATTATGGGTGTCACATGTTTCGCATTGGGATATCTTGATTGCTTTAGATATTTGTGTTCCCAAAACGATCATAAGAATGTTGATTGTTGAGGTCCACCGTTGAGACATGTGGTCCTCCCTGCTAGAAATCACTCTCAGTACAGTCCGATTAACCTTTGGTGTATATGATTAGGGTGTATTTGATAACCGTGGATTGTCAGTAGATTAACATTACTCATCCAACTAACTCCCGCCGAATAGCTAAATAATACTGCCAAATTAGAAATTTCAGTTTCAATCTTGCCTGTATGAAACGAGCCTCTAAGGAGAGATGTGTAGGATGTGGTCAGCAGCAACTTTCAGTGGCCAGATTCCCGATTTCTCGATATCCGTTCTCTGTGTTCCGGTGGCCCGGATTTCGACTTATCCTACTTCGACCAGTTGGGTCCTCATAGAGCTTGCTGGTTAGATTTCTCGATCTTGGATAGCGTCTTGTGGACCTTCGTGTACGCGTTGGAATCGTTGGCTTTGATCGCGATGCTGTGCTTCTTCTTCGTCTTCTGCGGCTGCACTATCTGAAATCCTAACCGCCGAGATTCCTTTTACTTCACACATTTCTTCGTGTGAATCAACGGAAACGGACGATTCCGTCGCCGGGCTCAAGTTGACAGGAGAATTGCAGATCGTGAAGGCAAGGTGCTCCACTAAATTCATTTTTCCTACTATTTATTGTTATATTTGCCGATATTGGTCGTTGCTTCTTATGCTGATACGGTGTACAGTTGGATTCTTTGTATTGAGTTCGTAATTGTCCAATTTTGTCATGAATTTTCGGAGAGTTAGGCTGTTCAATATCTCTTTCTCTGTTCTGAGAGACTAATTTTGGCCTCAACCGCCCAAAACACTGGTAATTGTTCTACAAATGGCGTCGTTTCTGTGTAAAACGATACGTTTTGATCACCAATGACTAGGAGGGCCTCGAAACAGTACAGATTACAGTGGAGTACTCTCCAAGACCTCCCAATAAAAACGACGCCGTTTGGTGAGATAGTACGGAAGTGAAAGGAATTTGACATAGTGTGGTTCCTCCTTTATTAAAGGGAATGATTCTGAATTCTGATAATTGGTTTGCAACTAATATTTAAAGCAAACCTTGTGAAAGAGTAAAGGGAAAAGTAAAGTAAATATATATGATGAAGAAGACTCTTTCCTCTCTTCACAATCATCAACTTGAAAATCTAGATCGGTTAGAATCCGAATGGAGATTTTTTTTTTGTTGGTTAAAAGTTAAGATCATTGCTGACACCATTATCCTTTATCTTCTTCCTCTTTCAATCCACTTCTTAACTGCTTCATTTTAGGCTTTTTTAGTTCGTTTCCCAATTCTGCAAATTTCATTTATTAATATTTTTATTTTGAGTGTTAATTTTTTGAAAAAATCTCATTAAAGTTACATCTGAAATTTTGAAAACGGTTGTTTTTAATTTGTTATTTTTATATCTTAGCTATTTACTAAGATTTTAATATAATTTCGGCATTTTTTTTCAACACATAATGAAAAGTACTAAAACACATCATTCAAGTTAAAACAAAAATAAATAGTTTAAGACATACACATTTGATAATAAAAAAAATGTATTTGGAGCATGTGCTGAAACGTGATTGGATGTGATGAGCTTTTGTCAGATCAAAATTTGTTATGTGAAATCGATATGAAAATGTGGAAAAGAGAAGTGGCAATTAATAATAGAATTGCACGTCATAAATCCCAAGCAAATTGATTAAATGGTTATAATAATGGTAATTTTAATGATTACCGTATTAGTTTTTATATTGTATTTATTATTTGGTCAACGTAATTTTATTATGTAATTTTTATTAATGTTGTTTTATTTTTTAATGTAATATGATGCTCTAAAATATAATATTTATTAGTTTAAAATGCATTTTTAGGTTTTTAATATTTTTTTTTATTTAGGTCCCATTTATTTAATATAATTTTATATTTATGTTTAAATAAAAAATAAAAAATAAAATTTCATATATCATATTCCTAAAAATATTCTAGTATCTAAAATGAATAGATTGATTAAAATAGATATCAATTGAAGTTGGAACTCCAAAAAAGGGGTTCCATTATCTTCAAATATAAAAAACATACCAATTTGGATTAAAAACAGATATTTATGATAAAATTTAATTTACCAATTTATGATGATAGTTTTAAACTAAAAATCAACGTTCCCTCTCCAAGAAGGAGGAGTTATGATCCATTATCCATGATTAGACAGCGGCAGTCGCTCTTGCAAGACACATAAATACTTGTGCAGCCACTTAAGTTGACTAGGATATGCTTAAGTTTGATATATTATAAATTTATCAAAAATATTTAAAATGTTAAGTTGCAATATCAAATAATTTTCCAAATATATTAACATGTTTTGATAACTTAAATTAAATCACTATGTTATTTTTGTCTATTGACATTTATTCATTATGAAATAATTATAGTACTATGTTTTTGCAGAGATTTGTAAATGCTTTTTTTTTCGATTAAATGGGTTAGTGATATAATAAATTGTTTTTTATTAAAAGCTTGCTGAAGCCGAGACCGCTCACCCGGATGACATATTTTAAGCAGAATGCTTTACACATGAGTTAGGCATGATAGGTAGAAACTCATATGTTTTTTTTACACTTGAAAATTTAAGATAGTAAAATGTCTTCCCTTTTTATATGGTTGAGAAATAATCCTAAATATAATGTACTTTTTACTAGAAAGTGTTTTTGAAAAAACATTTTTTAAAGTTTTAAAAATTATGAATTTACATCGCAAAATATTTATTTAGGACATTTTTTAAAGTCTTAGAAATTTCGAATTTACATTAAAAATATATTTTGAAAAGACATTTTTACTTTTTTGAACTTTCATCTAGTGAAAGCTATATAAAAAAACTACATTAGAGTTAAAATTATTTTTCAAACCTTTTTTAGATTTATTTTAATTTTTATATTATTTTCCACAAAACTCCCTCTTCCATACTATACAAGTTAACAAATTTTAAAAGGAAAGAGGAATGAAAGGAAAAATGGTGGATGCTTTAACGGCTATCTGCTCCGTTTCCGTCTTGATTCATGTAAAAAGACGAATATACCATTCCATCGACGGATACGATTGGTCCACGTCATATGGTCGGAGTAACAGACCAATCGCGAAAAAAGAAAAAACACGCCCGGGACATTCAAAAAACCCAACGCCGCCATTGTTGGAAGGTCCGAATCGAATCGGACAGAAGAAGAATTCGCATCGCCTTGACGCCACGTTTAATGTACAAATTCTAGGCGACGACGCCACCTAGCTCTGTGTCTCCTCTCGTTTCTTGGCACCCCGTTATGAGTTCAGAGCACGCAAAGCCCACAGGAACATTCGATCAGTCAGTAGTTAATCCTCTGTTTCCTCTCCCGTACGAGTTTCGATTGGGGTTCGTCTTCTCTCTGGCCGCCCCGCCAGGTGATGATCAGAGCTATTGGAATCGGTTTATGAAATCTCGATTCTGTCTGGGTTCAATTCATCTGAGATTTTGAGTAGTGTGTGTAGCACATGCTCACGGAAAATAGAACAGTGTTATACAGTTCATCCACAGCCGTCGGTGTATCCTCCAGTCCTGAACGCACCGGTCGGCTCTGTTCCGAGACCGGTCGGCGTGACAAACCCTAGTTTTGGTCCTGTGCCGCCTTTTGATCCTGCGAGTTTACCACAACCTGGATTTGTTTTGAATCCTGCGGTGTTGGTGGGGATGGAACAACGCAGGTCACTCTCGCTGCTTCAGGTTGATCGAGACTCAAGCCTTTTTTTTTTTTTTTTGTTGGTTCATGTTAGTTTTCTACTCAATTTAAGTTTTGATCTTTCGATGTAGTTTATGTCAAATGAAGAATCATCCCGTCCCCTGAGAGGAGCTGAAGAGGAAAAATGCAATCGAGAAGCTTAAAGAAGAGGTTTGAAGTCGATATTTTAGAACTGATCATGTTTTGTTAAAATTTAGTCATGAAATTGTTAGTTTTGACGATACCATCACTAAAGAATTATGAAAGGATCAGTTGCTCTGTCGAAAGTATCTATCTTCTATGCAGTAGTAGTACTGTTCTGGCTGTTTTTTGTAACTCTTAGAGCACAACCATGTAGATATTCTCGTTTAGAGGCAAGGGGCCTTCTGGCTTTAAAGCGTGTCTACTTGGGTTAAAGGGCGCGTAAGCATATAATGTCGGGAAGTTTATAAATATCGGGTGTGGGATATGACAAACGCTCGTGCATCCGTAGGATTCTGATTGAAATACAAACACCCTCTGAGCCAAGCGGAATGGCGCCGCGTGAGGTGTGGAATCGGGCTACGATCTGATTCCTAACGGCCGATCTAGCAGTATGAATGTGTCGCTGGCCTCGAGGGGCCCTCACGACTGAGCGCGTGCCCCAGGTTGAGAGAGCGTATATAGTATTAGGAAGTTTCTCCCCTATCATATGTGGAATGTGACAGTTTTTCCTCAATTCTTTGGTATCGACTGAAGTTATGCAAACTATGCAGTTCCTTTTTTTTTTTCTTTAAGATGAAAAAAACTTGTAATTTGATTTCTCCTACAAGGGACTTCTCATCTGTAAAATTAAAGTCCAATTTGCGGTCATGTTAATGATGATTTTTCTTCATTTATGATATGCAGTGAAATGCATTCTACTGTCTTTTCATGTTTATCCATCTAGTTTACTGGTTTCAGTGATTATTTATCTTTAATATGGTTGCTTGTATACTAAATAGTATAATATTTTTTTACATTGTTACATTAATTTTTCTAGAATCATTCTCTATGACACTTTCTTGACAATTTCACATGGCATTCATTGTCCTTAAATATTTATGTTCATATTCTTTTGCAGATAGTGTTGACATAGGTTAGAGGGTTTGCTTGGCAGCGTCGCGCTAACAGCAAATTTCAGTTATACGCCTTCTTTAACATGGCTCCATATGGCCTTGGAGTGAGTATTTTTTCTTCTTTGGGGGTTGGAGGCTTCTGTTTTTAACTGTACTTTATGCCATCAATGCCTATAAAATTTGTAATTTTTGATGAGGTTAAGTTGAGAGAAAAGGAATACATTGATTCACATTAAATTACAAAAGGAGGAAGCATCGTATTTATCACAGTGTTGGGAAAGGAAACAGAGTTATAGTCTAATTAGGAGACTAAAGAGAGAAGGAAAATAATCCTAAATGGATTAGGAGACTAAACCTTAACACTCCTCCTCAAGTTGGAGCATATAGAATTAAAAACACGAGCTTATCATATATATATACTTTATCTTGCAGGGCGCCACAAGAGGCAGTGAAGATATACCTTTAGTTGGTCATTAGAGTTAATGTAGTAGTCGTCGTCTGATCACGATCTTTTCTCTGATAAAGTTGCAATCCACTTTGATGTGTTTGGTCATCTCATGGAAAATTAGGTTAGATGAAATATGCAAGACGGCTTGATTATTACATATTAGCTTCATTTGTTTATCCTTCCAAAATCTTAGCGCTTGGAGAAGGTGCTTCAACCATATGAGTTCACATGTTGCTAAGGCCATAGCTCGGTACTCGGCTTCAGCACTGGATTTGGCTACTATATCTTGTTTCTTACTCCTTTAGGATATTATGTTACCTACAATGAACCATAGCAATCTGCGTGTAGAGCGTCACATACGTGGGTGAGCATGCCCGTCTAAATCCTTTGTATCCAACTGACTTGGGTATGACCTCTGTTCTCATACAACATCCCTTGACATGGTGTTCCTTTGATATAACGAAGAATACAGGCTTCTGACATCCCGGTGGCTATCAGAGGTGATTGTGAGCCCGACTAACTATGTTCACGAGGAGAAGCGAGGATGTTAGGCCAGGGTGATGGTGAGGTGGTTCAGGTTTACAGAGTGCGTCGATATACTCCACGGATGCAAGTAGAAGCTTCCCTTGACTTGGTACAAGTTTAACATTCAGATCCATAGGAGTGTCTACAGGTTTACAATCTAACATACTAGTGTCTTTCAATATATCGAAATTTATCATATACGAGGAAATAACCACTGCGGAATTAAATGAGACTACCTTAATGCCTAGAAAATACTTGAGTTTCCTCAAGTATTTTGTCTGAAAGTGGCTGAAAATGTGTTGTTTAGGTTTTACGAAGATACCATCTTTGGTTGTGCTGTAATGGCTAATGTCATCCATAAACAATTAAATCAAATAAAGCTTCCAGGTAGATGAATGATGATAAAAAGCAGAATGGTACCTTTGTGCTTTGAATCATGCCAAACTCACAGACAGCGGGCTAAATAGACTAGCATTTCGGAGAATTTGTTTGAACCATATAAGGAACTGACGTGAATTTGCATCTGAGCCGGACTCGTAAGCAATGAGAGCCGAGTGGTTGCTCCATATAAAACCTTCTTGGTAAGTCGCCGCATGAAGAAAGACATTCTTGATATCGATTGAAAAGAGATCATGAGCAGCGTTGCAATCATAGAAGAAGCAAATTAAAAGGCAGAGCAATCTTGTTGCATTCAGAAAGGTATCGTAGTTTGAGCCGTATTCTTTGTTATCTGCATGGCGACCGAATGGGCGCGAGCGGGTGGAATTTTGATCATCAAGTTCACCTTCGTTAGCAAACCGACCGACAATAGCGAGGCGGAGGGCTTGCCGGGAGGAAAGAGCGGCAGTTCTCATGTGTCATTTAGTAAGAGCATCCATTTCCTCAGTCATTTATGCATTTCCATTTCGGATGAGAGAAGAGCCTCACTAGTGCTTTTAGGGAGTA
The DNA here is from genome assembly GCA_016808115.1 of Tetrastigma voinierianum. Taxonomy (NCBI): domain Eukaryota; kingdom Viridiplantae; phylum Streptophyta; class Magnoliopsida; order Vitales; family Vitaceae; genus Tetrastigma; species Tetrastigma voinierianum. Next base: position 11,501 of record JAEQBH010002621.1, read on the forward strand.
GAGACGAAGCGAGTGAAACAAAGGCAAAGTGGGGTAAAGATAAACGATGGTAAGCTAAGAAAATTATAAACATGATGTAGGTTAGAAGTAGGCGGGTACCTTCCAGGAATGACAATGTAGATCCTTCGAGACGGTTTGCAGGCAGGAGCGGGAGATGTGTGTGGCATAAGAGATATGAGTCAACATATGAGGCCTTGTAGGAGGACAGGATGTGAAGTATAGACTTGAAGCGGTTTAAATTCACGACATTTTACTTGCTTAAATTGGAGGGAAGTGGAGAGCGTAAAACAAGGAACTAGATAAGACATCGGAGGCGGGACGCCTTTGCGAGGAGAAGGAGGAGATCTTCAAAGAGGTGGCATCAACGGAGATAAAGTAGCGATTAATTATCGGGAGAATAACAACGATAACCCCTCTGAAGGTGAGAATAGCAAGAAGACACATAGTGGCTTTGGCGGAAAGTTTGTCTTGCCTAGGGTGAATATGAACAAAACAAACACAAACAAAAGACACGGAGGAGGTAAAAGAGAGGTTAGTGGGTGGTAAGATGGAATGAGGGATCGATGCATTGCAAAACGGAGGGCATACGATTAATCCTTATAACAAGCGACTAAGATAGCATCCCCTAGAAGCGTTGAGGAACCTTATGATGGAGGAGGAGAGTACGGCGCATCTCAGCCGTATGACGATTTTACGCTCGACCACTCCTATTTTGTTGTTGAGGAGTGTAAGCACAAGATGATTGGTGAAGAATTCCATGGGAAGACATAAAAGAAGAGAATGCCGTAGAGAAATATTCTTTTGCATTATCCCTTCTTAAAATACGAATAGAAGTATTGGATTGAGTGTGAATTTCAGCATGAAAATTTTGAAAGATAGAAAATAACTCAACTCGAGTTTTTATTAAAAACCAAGTACATGAGAATAATCATATAAAAAGTAACAAAGTATGAAAGCTAGCCTAAAGTAGAGGTAGACCTAGAAGGACCCCAAACATTAGTGTGAACAAGCTTAAAAGGAGACTTTGTCTAAGGATCTAAACGCTTTGGGAACAAGGCACAAGTATGTTTCCCAAGCTGACAGGACTCACACTCAAGCGAAGATAAACTAGAAAAATGAGAGACCGACTTAGGAGCTTGGAGAGGAGCTTGGATGACGGGGCGACTATGGAGGAGGAGAGGGCTTAGTGGAAGTGCGGTGGAACAAGGCGAGCTAAGGTGAAAGGGCCTTGTGACTCATGTCGAATTCTGTCGTCTTCCTTTACGTGTCGGTCACGCAGGTTACGAGTTGTGTGTGAAAAGTAAGTACACAATGAAGGTCATGAGTCAACACTAATGGAAAGAAGATTAAGGAAAATTAAGACATAAAGTACGGAGGTAAGAGGCGAGGAAGGGAGGGGACAAACCAGGCAAATGACTTTAGCTATGGTTTGAAGAACCATTAGCTAAGGTAGTGTAGAGTAAAGGGAAACGGAAAGGTAAGAGAAAAAAGGTCTTTATTACGAGAGATATGATCAGGCTCGGTATCGAAGGATCAGAGTGCGAGATGAATGTGTAAATGACAGAGACATTCTCCGTGCAGGCAGCATAAGCAATGGAGGAAGATTTGGGTACATGAGTGGGGCGAAATTGCTCCTCATCGCACAGGCGTAAGAATGACCCCACGAAAGTGTGGATGGGCTCCTGAGACGGAACTTGGACATCTTGAATGATTAGAGGCGAGACGAATGGCGGTGTAAGGAGGTCAGCCATGTAACTAAAAACATCGATCACCCAGTGTGTGAGCCTATAGCGGTATGTGCATTGGGGCGTTGTCCTCTGCAGCAGTTGCTCAGCTCACCTACGGAATCACCTCGAGAAGAGATCGAGAAACCATCACAGAAGTGTCTAGTGTAATCTCAAATCGCATGGATTGAGTGGCAGTGGAGGTGTGGCGAAGTAACAGAGCAAGAGCCTCATCAAAGTTTGAAATAATTGCTCCAGTGAGTCTCTGTTCCCGGATGTTCTCAAAATCTGGCCCGAGGTTAAGTAGAAGAATGATCATAAAGACTTGATCCATCTTGGATAGAGAAGTCTCAGTATTAGTAGACTTTGACAAAATAGAGATAAATTCATCCTTATGGGCAGACATTCGTCCACCATAAGAAGATATATCCATAACGAGCTGTTTCAAATTGGCGATGGAGGATATTACAGTAGAGCGGTAGATATCATTGGTATGCAGGTTCTTTGCACGATTCGAGTGTAACAAGTTTTATAGGCTCGATGACATATATAGAGTCTTGGCATCGATAGATTCTTTGAAGAATATTGCAAAGTAAGCATCCAATTTTTTCCATTGGAAATACGTTTATCTTCAAGAATACTTGTGTCTGCAGTAGTAAGATGATCCTCACATCCATTACCAATAAACCAAAGGTCCATTGAGTCTGCCGGGTGATAATTTTCACTCTGTGAGTTTATCAAGGTAATCATAGGAGTTCGGATACAAAGAATTAAAAGTCGGCCTTTTGACCATAGAGATGAGAAATCGGTAGGAATCCCAACGAGATACAACTCTAAGGTCTGAAAATGTCGTAGAGCTCGAGGAAAACACAAAAAACAATGGAATTCAAGCGATAAAAACGTAGTAATAGTGGTGAAGAAAAGCGAAAAAGAAGGCACGGTGACGGCGGGCGTCGGTGGATGGATGGGCTTGTCGTGAGCGTACTGTTGGAGGCGTGAACGGTGTTATGTGCATACGTGCGGTGCGTGAATTTTACCGCCGCCGAAGGTAGATCGGAGGGCGCTCTGTTGGTGTGCTCTTTGGCACGAATGGGTCGTTGGAATCTCGCCGGTAAAAAGTTGCGGCAGCAAGGTCATAACCACGACTGATGGTTTGGCTTCCGTGGGGCTTGTGACTGACGGATTGTGACACGGTCTTTGGATGGGTGCAGATTGACCACCTGACGAAACCTAACCTAGTATTACAGAAACTCTTTTATGGTTTTGACACCATGTTGAGAAAAGGAATACATTGATTCACGATAGAGAATTATAAAAGGAGAAACATACATATTTATACTTTAGTGTTAGGGAAAAGGAAACATAGTTAGAGTCTAATTAGGAGACTAAAGAGAGAAGGAAAAGAATCCTAAATGGATTAGGAGAATAGCAGTTGTTGTTGGTCCAAGTTATTCACAACCTTATAATATACGCTACTAGCTTCAGTTTTCTATTTATATTCAGGATACTGCTTTCTTACTTTCCGTCATTTTTCCCAAAGTTGCTTTAAAATGTAGTTAATTTTTTCTGACAAATTGACATCTCTTTATGACTTATCCTAGTTTTAGGTGGTATCCTGAAGATTTATGCTGCAGTTTCATCATTTACTTTCGTTAGTTAAGCAGCTATTTATCAATTTGCTACACCTTCTTGCACCTTGTTCAATGAAAAAATATTTGCATTGTAGTACCACTGCGGTTATGAGTGTCAGAATCTGACACGGATGCATATTTTTGATATGACTGAAGGACTCATTGGTATAATTAAAAAATAATCTAGCTGTTCTGGCTTTTAACACAATTTATATATCATATATACACATGAATAATGTTTAATGGGTATTTTATAAGTATGCCATTCCACTTACGAGCTTTGATGAAGAAGACAAAAGTTAGTTCCCCATGGTGAAGCTTAATTATGAGTATTGCACCAAAAGAATTGATTCAGGAGTGTACCGTCTTTAGGGTCTTGTTGTCGTATTTTATTGTCCAAAATAACCATTCCATCTGGTTCTTCTCAATATTACTTTGGAAAGGAACAAAATTCTTGAATATTTTTTTTTTCTACTTGTTCTTGAAATGTGATCCTTTGCTTTTCTCTTGTCATGCCCCTCACACATTATAATTGGATGGTGAGTAGAGTAGACCTCTTTTATAGGACGTAAGATATTCGTTTGATTTCAAACTCTACCACATCATGCTCAAATGATCTCCTTGTTTTGATGCTTACCATATATTTAACATGTAACTTGTGAGAACCCTTTTTAATGTCATGGGATGCGTGACAATGTATAATTTTTGGTAACAGCTTTAAGCTGTGAAAAGCAAAAATATATCCACTGAATTGTATTGAACCTTTTTGTTTGTACTCCGTGGATATTTTTTATATTTCCTGGACCTCTACAAGTACTGCATATCATTTTTGACATTATAATTGACAATTAATATATTGTTTTTTTTAATAGGTAACAATTAATATGTTGTTACTCAGAAAGAATACAAGTTTAGAAGATCTTAAGGCGTGCAGTTGCTAGCAATGCACACATGGTTGATAAAAGTTTGTTTGTGGATCATTTCTGATATGGAATGTTGAAGGTTGAGCGATCGGTTTGTTTTGGGAGATGGTCTTCTTTATGCATTTTAGGATCCTAGGAAGTCTTATCATTAATGTGTTGCAAACTTGGTAAAATTTTTGGCATTAGTGGACATGGGATCTCTATGAAGAATAAAACGTCTAGGATGTGAAATGCATTGGTGCTTTGTTATCATTACTATGGTGGTTCTCTATTATTGGTTGTTTCTTACACTATTGTTTCTTTATCATTTCAACATTCATTATGAAGTTTCTTTGGCTCTTAAAGTTATGTTAGAGATGGTGTTTGCCCTTGAGTCATTATCTTGTTTGACGTGATTATAAACCATGGAATTTTGTAATGCATGTGTTTGCCCATAGACCCACTGAAATTTACAGTTTGAATGATAGAGTTTGTATTTAATAAATACTCAGTTCCTTCAGTGGATGGATATATGAAAATTCACCCATCCTAATATGACGTGATAGGTCATAATTTTTATGGAGAATCCAGATGGGCCAATGATCTTCAATATATTTTTCAAGTAGCACTTCTACACCCTATAGCATGTAATGTAGGTGAGGCAGCAGGATTTGTTTGCTACTGCTTTGTGAATATTACCTGAATTGTATTTATTTTGCGGATTTCAGTTACTTTGTACACTATCTTATAAGTTATTGGAAAGTTTCACCACCATGCACTTCTAAGTTATTGAAAAGTAACTCTAGGTTTTCACAACCAAACAAATCTGTGTTCATCTGCACAATTAGGAAAGCAACACTGTTCACCTTTAGAAATTTGCTTTTCAATAGGGTTTGAATTCATCCACCCAGGTAACTGCATTCTAGCATAAACAAAGTTTTATAGATCATTGAAACCTCTCATATTGTCCATTTTCATGACTAGATGCAGGCTACCATAACCAATATTTGAGGCCTTCTATCTTCTATAAGATTGTTATATATTATGAATTGAATTTACTAGTTATTTTCATGCAAATAAACAAGAATTCATACCCTTAAAAAGGAGTTTGATCCTTCTTCCCCTCGTTACAGCCTTTTTTGTATCACGTTTTTATTGTTGATTTCTTTATCCAGGTTCATGGGCCAGAATCAGACATTGACGCTTTATGTGTTGGCCCTTTCTTTGCTTCCATGGCTGTAAGTTTCTTTGTTACCTCTTTATTCACTTCATTATTTGAGTTGTAAATATTTTCTCTCAACTTAAAGTTCTTTAACTCATGCAGGATGACTTTTTCATTGTTCTGCGCAACATGCTTGAACGTAGACCAGAAGTCTCAGAGATCCATTGTGTCAAAGATGCCAAAGTTCCTCTAATGCGGTTCAAATTTGATGGAATATCCATTGATCTTCCATATGCTCAGCTTCGACTATTGTATGTTCCTGATGTAAGTGTGAAAACTTATGAAATAAGGCCTAGGCAGAAAAACTTTGTCATTTAATGTTTGAATATTTTTTTCCTCTCTGTGTACAATGAACTTTAAAGTATTCTCTTGTATATATATATATGTATATATATATTTTTTAATGCAAGTTCTTTCTCAAACTTTGAGATTTTGACCTGCTGAGTTGTGGTGCAGAATCTGGATGTACTCAACCCATATTTTCTAAGGAACATTGATGAAACTAGTTGGAAAAGTTTGTCTGGAGTACGAGCCAATGAATGTATTCTTCTTCTTGTTCCAAATGTGGAGGTAATTTGAATACGCATTTTGTGCATAACTGTTGATTTTGGTCCTTATGTTTGAAATCATGTATACTTTCTGATTTTGTATTTAGAGTTGGTTATGTAGCTGTAATCCTCATTTGGAAGTCTACGACAAGATTCGAAATAAGCTGATTTAAATGTACTACTTCAATAGTTTTGTTATAGTAAGGAGTCCTTGGAAGGGTCAAATGGTTTGCAGGGTACCAAGTGCCAAATATTGAAGATTGTTCCCTGTATGATCGTTTTTTTCAACTGGTTTTTCTTTAGGTCTCTTGCTCATTAGTGTTACATCAGGGAATTAAATTAGTTTTCTCATTATGACTACAATAAATATATTTGTTTCGAATTGTTGCACACTTCTAATGGTTGAGCAAATGCCGTGTTGCCCTGGAGTGGTGTTGATGGCTTAACCATGTATTTGGAGAAAAGGTAATGTAGTGGTTGCGGTGTCAATGGAGTGCAGTTTCTTTGTAGTCCTCTTGTTAGTTTTAGCCCTGAAATTAATTTAATGTTCTTATAATGCTATAAGAAATATATTTGTTTACGTGAGAAAGAAAAGAGAATCCCTAATTTTATTATATTCACGGAAAAGACTTGCTACTACATTACATATTGGACTTATATATATACGCTCCATAGGACCCATAATACAGTAAGAAAATAAAAGGAAAGAGTATTTACAATATCTAACACTCCTTATTTGGAGCATATGTCATACGACATTACAAATATATTTAATTCTAGGACCTCGAGAAATTTAGTAGATTTACGCTAGTTGATCATTTGAATTGACAAAACTAGTAGTGTCACCTCTGATGCGATCTTCTTTTTAATGGTAATGATCCCAGCTTAAATGTGTTTGAGTCCTTTCATAGAAGGAATTTGGATTTGATCTGATATCGCAGCTTGTACAGTTATCATGATCAGGCTTAAATCTGTTCATCATTTCCAAATCTCAACTCTTGGAGAAGGTGTCTCAGCTAGGCCTGTCAAAATTCAACACGACACAGTGCTTGAAACAGGTGCTTAGGCGATTAAGCGGGTTTGGGGTGAGGCTAAGCGGGTTCGGGTGATAGCGAGATTGACTCGTTTGCTTAGCGAGCGTTTAATAAGCGACGGGTGCGTCGGGTGGTTTATGCTAACAGTTTACCAGTTTAACACTTTGTTCCCTCTTTGTCGTTTACCAATGGTAGCAGTAGGCACAGTCGGATTGTGTGACGTGATTCTTATTTGATTAAACGGGTTTGGGTGAGACCTAAACGGGTTCGGGTGATAAACGGGTCAACCCGTTTAACACGTTTAATAAACGGATCGTGTTCGGGTTTACATGTTTTTCACCCGTCACCCGTTTAACCCGTAACCGTTTAACCAAACCCAACACGTTTGACACCCCTAGTCTCAGCCATATGAGTTCACATGTTGCCAGGGCCATAGCTCGATACTAGTTACTACATGTTGTTTCTTACTCTTCCAGGATATTAGGTTACCACAGTGAAAACCGCGGTACCTTAGTGAAATGTCACCATGCATGGTGAGCATTGTCATCTGTGTGAAAACCAATAACTTTTAGGTATGACCTCTATTCTGTACAACACACCTTGGCACAGTGTACTTTTGATGTCGAAGAATGTGGATTCCTGACGTCACCGATGGCTATCACGGTATTGTAGGAATTATTTAACAACACTTACAGGAAAGGAAATGTTTGGCTGAGTAATGGTGAGGTAGTTCAGTTTGCCTACGAGTCGTCGATATCTCCAAGGATCTCCTAAAGACTCCCCCTGTCCTAGTACAAGTTTGACATTAGGATCCATAGGAGCGTCGACCGGTTTACAGTCTAACATACCGGTTTCTTCCAAGATGTCTAAAGCATACTTCCGTTAGGAAAGGACTACATTGGAACTAGATTGAGTTATCTCAGTTCCCAGAAAGTACTTGAGTTTCCCCAAGTCTTTAGTTTGAAAGTGGGTGAAAGGTGTTCTTAACAGTTTACGAATCTTGTCACGATCATTTCAGCATAATGATGATGTCATTCTACATGAAACAATAGGATAAATACGGCTGTACGAAGAGTTATGATGATAAAAAACTGAATGGTCTGCTGTACTGCGAAGCATGCCAAATTCTTGAACAATAGAACTAAAACGGCCAAACCATGCTCGAGGGAAGTTATTTCAGAAGCCATATAGGAAGCGGCGTAACCTCACAACACCTAAACTAGACTCCCCACTAAGCAACAAAACCCAATTAGTTGCTCCATATAAACTTCCTGTGAGATCACCATGAAGGAAGACATTTTAATGTCATTGATAAAGTGGCGAGAACACATAAGCGACCATGGAGAGAAGGAGATGGACGAAGCAATCTTAGCGACGAGGAGAATGTGTCATATAATCAGGCATAAACTGAGTATCCTTTAGCAACCAAGCGGCGCCCAAGGCGTCAATGACCATCGGGACCAACCTTAAGCTATGTAAATGACGGCAATAATAGGAAGCTTACCAAATGGCTAAACAACAAGATCCCAAGTGCCAATTGAGTGCAGAGCATCCATTTCATCTACCATTGCTTGTTGTCAGCCCGGATGGGAAAGAGCCTCATTGGTGTTCTTAGGAAGAGAAACAGAGGAAATAGTAGAAACAAATGCAGAGTAGGGTGAAGATAATCGATGGTAACTCAAAAAAGAATTGTAAATAGGATGAGGATTGTAGTAGATCAATTGCCTTTCAGAAGAGCGATGGGCAAGTTATCGGCAAGAGGTAGAGCGGAAGAAAGTTTGAAGGGATGAGTGAGTCGTGGGGCCTCGTGAGAAGGGAGATGAACAAGCGGCACGGTGTGATATTAAACTTGAAGTGGATGAAGATACATCATCAAATATAGGCGGGAGATGATGGGAAGGGGTAAGACTTCAATAACAAGAGGAGACTCGGAGGAGGAGAAGAAGGGTTAGTCCTTGAAGAAGGTGACATCAGCAGAGAGAAAGTATCGATGAGTCTGAGGGGAATAACAATGATAACCCTTCTAAAGTCGAGAGTAGCCTAAGAAGATGCATTTCGTGGCCTTGGCGGAAAGCTTGTCTTTTCCTGGAGTGAGAATATGAACAAAGCAAGTACAACCAAAGACACGAGGAGGAAGGAAATAAAGTGGTTGGTAAGGGAAAATAAGTGAATGAAGAATCTGATCATGTAACACATATGAGGGCATACGATTAATCAAATAATAAGCAGTAAGAACAATGTCCCCCCAAAAACGAAAAGGAACATGATAATGGAGGAGAGTCTGTTTATTTCAATGAGATGGCGATTCTTACGTTCGCTACCCCATTTTGTTGAGGAGTATTAGCACAAGAAGATTGATGAAGGATCCCATGTTAGGACTTAAATGAAATAAAGGGTGCAGAAAAATATTCCCTGGCATTGTCACTACGTAACACACGAATAGAAATATTGAACTGGATTAGAATTTTAGCATAAAATTTATGGAAAATAAAATATAACTTAGCTCGCTTTTTCATTAAAAATAACCAAGTACATTGAGAATAGTCATCAATGAAAGTGACAATACTGAAATCCTAAAGTAGACGTAGTCTGACAAGGACCCTAAACATCAGTGTGGACAAGTTTAAAAGGAGATTTTGCCCGATTATTCAAGCCCATTTCTTGGGAGCGAGGACAGTATGTTTCCCAGTGATAGGACTCACATGAAGTGACGACAAAGTGGAAAAACGAGGGACCATCTTTTGGAACTTAGACAGACTAGGGTGGCCCAGACGATTGTAGATGAGAGCGGATCATTAGTGAAAGCGCAGAAATTGCGGAGAGATGATTTAATTGAGTGATAGGGCCTTGAGACTCATAATGCGATGCCAATCGTCTTCCCCGTGATATACGGTCACGCAAGGTCACAAATTTATCGGAAAAATAATGGAAGCGGAGTTAAGTGTCACAGTGGTTTCTAACTGATGGAAATAAGATTAAAGGGACACTCGAGTATAAGGGCGAAGTGAGAGAGGTAGGGAAGGGAGAGGATGTGCCAAACCAATACCTTTAGCCACAGTTTGAGAACCATTAGATAAGGTAACAATAGGTAAAGTAGGGGTAGTAGTAAGAGAAGAGAAGATTTTTATTACCAGATATATGATCGGAAGCACCAGAGTCTAGAATCTAGGGTCCAAGAGAAGATGTATGAGTAAGGCGAACTGAGGCGATGGGTTTGGGCAACGGTCTAGAAGGCGGCTTGGTTTAGCGATAGCGAAGATAGTCATCATACTCATCGGTGGGGAATGCCACTGGATGTGGATTTCAGTCTGGGTGGTGAGAATTCGAATCGAAGGCGGCGGGCCACGTGGGGCGGTCACGGGAGGCCGTCCATGCAGGCGATAACAACGATCGCAGTGTGGCCAAACATTTGCAATAGGTACGGTGAGGACTTTGTCCTCGCCCGGTGCTGCGTCATCCCGAGGTTGTGAGAAGGCTAACACGGAAGAACATGAAGGGTTCTCCCGGATGACAAAGTGTGTGGAGGAGGGAGATCGCAGAGGAGGCGAGTGAAACACATCATCAAGGATGAGGAGCGATGGAGTACCAATAATTTGATCTCGGACAGTCTCAAGATCCGGACGGAGGCGATAAAGTAGGGCCAGTGAAAAGCATGTCTATAGTTTGTTGAGCCCCTGACATCACTAGTAAGAGGCATCGGTGTCGAGAACTCCTCCGTAGAGCAATCGACCAATATAATTAGATAAATCCATGTCCTATTGTCGGATATTGACAATAGCAGAAGCCACCTTATAAAGGCGTTGGATATCATTCGTGTATAGAACTTTTGCCTGATTCCAAAACTTAGAACATGTTTATGGCTAGAAGATGAAGCAAAATTTTGGATCAATAGGCTACCATAATACGCCATAGTTGTGCATCTATTTTCTTCATTGCCTTGTCAACATTAGGTATAGCATCTCCCGGTGTAATAAGATGATCCTCATAACCTTGTCCATGGGCGAGTTGGCGACGGAAGATAGTGCCATTTCTTAGTGTTTGCCACGATGTGATAGTCGAGATCCCGAGATGAGATGTAAAAATGGGATTTTAGTTGCCATATCCATGGCGGAGATTGAATCACGCGTTTGGATTGAAGAGCCCTAATGGGAGGCGGAATCCACGGCGTGGAACTTGAAATCACGGTTGTGAGTGTTGGAGATGAAAAAGTGACCCCAAGCGGTGGAGAAGATCGGGCGAGTGCGGCCAGTGAAATGGGCAAGAGTGGATAAGGATGGCTCGGAGTGGACCGCCTGGAGGAATGGGCGACAAGATTAGCCTTAGGATGAGCACGGATGAATCCGTCACGGAAGTGAGCCATGTGCCCATGCGCACACACATCGCAGTAAATGGACCAGTGGATTCTTGGGGAGGAGTGGCACATGGCGATCACGGAGGCTCATTTGTTTCGACGAGGTTGCCACCGATGTGTAGATTGGTCTCGTGCGCCTTGGAATCTGAGGTTTCCGGCCGGAGAAGAGTTGAGGCGGAGAAAAGTCACCGGCGAGCTGATCAGACGGCGGAGGGAATCTAGGGAGGAGAGAATCGAGTGAGCCGGAATGAAACCTGATCACGAAAAAGTAAATTAGGTTTTCCCTTTGGCTCTGATACCATGCGAAGAGAAAGAATCGCAATTTTATTATATTAAGCGGAAAGACTCCTCTACATTTACATATTGGACTTATATATATACACACTCCTTGAGACCCACAATCTGATGAAAATAAAGGAAAAGCATGCAATATCTTACAGTTTCAAATTGTTGCATTCTTCTAATAGTAGAGCAAATGATGTGTTGTCCCAGGGTTGGTGGGGATGGCCCACCCATGTATTTGGAAACATGGGTTGTATTTAGGATTTTCCCTTCCCTAAAATTTGAAGTAAGCATATAATATGATGATTTCATCATCTGGTTTTTTCCCTTGACAGGTGGAAATTTTCTTTAAGAGGTTCATGTGAAAAAACTGCATGGAATACTTACTCTTTAAGTAGTGAAAAAATGTTGAATAATGAATGGTTTTGTGAGAATGGAAATAATGGTATTAAACGTTATCCACCATAATTTTGCTTCTATTTAGTGTGACTGATAATAGGTGGATTTGTTTATGAAAATAATAAATCAGGAAGATTTCCAAAAAAACCAGAACAATATAGCTAACAAGTTGGTCTCAAAACTCACAAGAATTTCTGTCTCCAGATAGTTACTGGTCCTCTCCTGCTACAGACTGGTTTCCCACAAATTAGGCAACAATTCTAGTTGGTTGATGCCATGAGGAAAGCTGGTCTTACCACAATTCAGACCTTTGTGATTTGAATGGCCATGCGTGCTAATATGCACGTGTGGCCTTTTCTTGCTTCTTCTATGGCATTTCTGAGTATGTTTGCCTGTTGTTATATAAGCTGGAAGTGGGGTTGATCAATTGATTTTGGTTATTTTCAAATTGCTACATTCTGTAATATAATCTTTGCTGGAGGTTTCTGAAACATACATTCTTGTCACCCTAACCTGTGCATTTTTCATTCTCCTAACTGTAGTAATCTTTTATATTCCTGGATTTCCCTTTCCAGAATTTTCAATCAATGGTTCGATGTGTCAAATTATGGGCGAAAAGACGTGGGGTGTATGGTAACGTAAGGGCATATGTTTCTCTCTTATCTTGTGTTCAGGGTTGGCCTTTTTCCATTTTGAGCTTTTTGAGTTTTAACTATTTACGAACAACCTTTCATCCCAGTATTCTCTACTTATTGCAGTTATTTGGGTATTTTGGTGGAGTTCATTTGGCCATTCTTGCTGCTTTTGTTTGTCAGAGGAATCCGCATGCCAACTTAAATGTTCTAATTTCAACCTTTTTTAAGACTTTCTCTGGATGGCCTTGGCCTACACCCGTGGCCTTGGAAGGTGGCAGACTACCAACCGAAGGCACCAGAGATACACGTGCATTAATGCCCATTCAATTACCATGTAGCCCTTATGAATATTGCCATTCCAACATCACAAAAAGCACATTTTACAGGATCACAACAGAACTTACCCTAGGGCATGCACTGACTCGGGTATTTTACTTTTTGCCTAACAGACATAGTCTTGCTCTATAAATATTATTATGTTTTAATGCAGTTTTCATTAGTTCTGTTGATCTTTTCAAATCTCTGTGATTTTTATAATAACTGTACCTTCATGTCTTTGTTCAGACAGTAAAAAAAAAAAATCTTTTTGTAAAGAGCAGCTCAAGGAACACTTATTTATTTTTTCTGTGACAGGATCTCTTAAGGCTAGACTTTGATTAAGAATGACATATTTGAGCCTTTTGTTACTCCCCAGAAATATTCTCGATTTATAAAATTTACCTGTATCTCTAATCAATTGATCATCTGGCGGGGATTGGGTGGGTTGGGTGAAGTCACGCTTTTGGCTTCTTCTTGCTAAGGTTAGTGTTCGATTTTGTTCATTTATTATCATTTTAATTTTAATGTATGTAGATATATATGATAACACTAGGAGTAACAGTGAGGAGAAAAAACATAAGAAAAAGAGGAAAAGGGGTGGGGAAAGGGGAAAAACAGCTGTTCAAGAATGACCTAATGATTAATAAAATCAATGAAGGATCAAGAATTCATATAAATATACACCTAAACCCCCAGACAATACAGCTTCCAACCTCAAGGAGGACCTAATCAGTCTACACAATCCACATCCTCAAGGACAGATGATCCCATGAATATATTAACCCAGAAGAAAAGATTGTAAAAGGAATATGTATATATTTTTTTGACAAGTAAACACTTTAGTTAATAAATTGTCCCCGGGGCTGCTCAAGCCGAGACCAGCCTACTCGCATGCGCAATACATTTAAGCATTGAATATCTTCTGCGCGTAATTAGCGTAGTGGACGGAATATGCATATTAATATTCCATGTTGGCTGTAAGCGCACGGAATCTTTCATTTTTAACATTCTAGCTTGTTGTGTGAGGAAAGTAGGGGTTAGACCATCATATGTTATGGACAATAGGAAACTGTCTGATGTGCCACTAAAAGCTATATTGGGAAGTGGGTCCATGGTACATTGTAGGTATTTATGTTGTGGGCCTCAAGTTGTTCGGAAATTGGTAAACTGGAATTAGTCTGATTGAGGGGTGCAATTTGAGTCACAGTTTCTAGTATTAAGGAGTGGGTACTGGCCTAGGGAGGGGTCGGGAGACAATTGAGACACCTGGCTTAAAGATAAAATTGCTACTAGTCATTTGGAAGATTATTTAAAATTCTATAGACCTCTTGTGTACTCTTTGGGAGCCTTGAGCTCGTTTTTCATCTATATACTGCTCTTTACCGATAAAAAAAAAAAAAATTTAGAATTCTATAGACAACTGGCAGACAAATTATTTCAAATCCTAGTGACAACCGGTGTAAATGAATTTCAAATATTTGCAAACATTATGAACAAAGCTCAATTTGATTGCATCGATACTATATCTATATCTATATCTATATCTATATCTATATATATATATATAAGATTTGAAACGATAATTAGTTGTTGATAAATATCGAGCACATGACATTCCAGTGTATAATCTTCAATAAGTTTAAGTTGATAATGAAGTGACATAGGAAGTATGGTGGCTGAAAAACAGACAATGACATAAGACAAGCGAAACACCACATCATATATAATATATTCATTTCTGCTCCACAAAACTCAGGTGGGGACCTCCATGTTGGCTCTTTTAGGGTTTCTCAAACACCATAATATCTTTATGTTAATAATGCTAGTAGTTTTGACAGTACCTCCTGCTCTCTACATGCACACACATACATATAAGCATACAAACATGTATTCCTTCTTTAGACTTCATTTTGGCCTCTGATTTGCATTACTGCTGCAGGTAGAGGAGGTTCAAGGTCTATGGGACCCTAACCCCACCGAGTTCATTGATCCTGATTCAGGAGAGCCAAATGTAGTGTTTTTCTGGGGTGTACAACCTGGTAGAATCAATTTTTCGGATATAGACATTGTGGAAGACTTCTTCTTGCAGAACATTAACAACAGTGGCTATCAAGGTCATCCTGGGAAGATGGTCTTATCCGTCCTTCCTACTTCTCAGCTCCCTGGTTATGCTCAACTAGATACTGGAAGTTGGAACAGAACAAAAGCATGCTGGAGAATGTCTGAGTATCATCAGCCAAGACTTCCCGTGTTTTCGCAGCATCTGCCTCTTTACTTTGTGGGGTATGCTGCAACCAACGAAGATGTCAAGCGCCTCAATGCTTGGAGCTAGGGTTCTTCTCTTAGAGACGATCCATCACCTCTGTTTTCTGGCGACATTTTTTTTCCTAGGTTGGTTCTGGCAACAACATTTTTTCCCTGGTTAGTTCCACCACTGACTTTTGATTTTCTTGGGTATGCAAGTTTTGATTCTGATGTAAAAGGGGGAGACTGTACAAAAAAAATAAAAAAATATGGGCAGAAATATGCTTGGGGGATGTGACATAATAGGCCTAATTAAGTTGAAGGATGTGATTTTCTCATGAGACTAGAAATGTCTTTGTAGTGTAATCATATTGTATTTTACTGTAGCAAAGTTTTGTTAATCAAACATTTATTAATAATCTCCCAAGTTTGTAAGACTGGTTATTGACCTCATATTCCTTTTCATCCATAGGGGAAAAACATCTATTATTAAGAATAATGTTTATGCTCTTAATTATCTTTTTCAGAAAAGTTAGAATTAAAATTGCAGGTAAAGTAGATTCTTTAATCAAAAGTTTATTAATTTAGTTGAAGGATATGATTTTCTCATGAGACTAGAAATGTCTTTGTAAGGCTGAACTATTGTGTAATCATATTGTATTTTACTGTAGAAAAGTTTTGTTAATCAAACATTTATTAATAATCTCCCAAGTTTGTAAGACTGGTTATTGACCTCATATTTCTTTTCATCCATTGGGAAAAAAAATCTGTTATTATGCTCTTAATTATATTTTTCAGAAAAAGATAAACTAAAATTGCAGGTAAAGTAAAATCTTTAATTAAAAAGTTTATTTCGGCAACTTTAAATAATCTGAAAACCTAATTTATAATAAAGATATAAAAATTAATTTTGGAAATAAGTTCAACATGATTCTTTCTATAATAACACAACATATCTAATGCATAAGAATTAGGTGTGATGTGGGGTGGGTGATTTGTCCTCCCATTAGGTTACTATTATACTATTATTCCAATTTTTAATACTATTAATGAAAATGATTACAATGGTAATAATGACAAATAAGAAAAACAATGAAATTAAAGATTTGAAATGAAGGTAGAGGCAAAAAAAGAATGAAGGAATATAAAGTAAAAAAATATATCAAAAGTATGGGGAGAAATAAAAAGTAAAAGGATATAGTAAATTACGCTGTGATTTGATTGAGGGTCCATAAATTTTGCAGGAAGTCAATAAAATTCAAATGATTAAAGATCGTTAGACCTCCGAATCAATGCTGTATGAAAGGTTGGATTTGGCAATCTCTTAGTCTCGGATTTATTTATTGCAAAGCTAAGATAGTAGTAGGAGTTGAGTTTGATGGATTAATCCATTTTAATCAGATTTTTTCACAAGAGGATTGTAAGATTTAAGGAAAATGAAGATTTACCAGCTCTACCTAGCTAGAGGTAGAGCAATCTTTGGGCAAGAATGAGGAGAGAATTTGAAGAAGGCTTAAATGGAATCTAAAAATGAAGGAAAATTCTTAGCAATTAATGAGGGGCCGTGGAAGGAAAGGTTTGGTGTGAGCCTATGGTGGGCATAGAAATGGAGAAATGAGGAGATCTTTAACAATAAAAACAACTAGCGTGGAAAGGAATTAAGGCTACTGTGGTTTAACCAGAGCGAGCTATAGAGAAATCCTATCCGCTTTCTCTAACAATATGATTGTGCTAGGATTGGATGGCTGCTTGAAACTAGACTGGAAGAGTCTTAGATTACTTGGATCTTAGTGATATATCCAGGTTATATATATATTTTAAAAGAAGCTGTCATTGATTAAATGTTCAGAAGATCCAAATAAAGAAAGCTCTCGATACATTGCTGGTTGTGAGTTGTGACACAGCCAAGTTGGGAAGATATTAACATGTCGGAAAGAGGGAACGGAGATGACAGTCCTCAAGCAAGGAGCCAAATTCTGAACGATCTTGAGCTATGTGGTGTAATGCCTCAGTCACAATCTTAACATCGGTTTCAATTATAATTTGTGAGACATTGGAGGGATCGTAGCTAAGAAATAGCTTCTCGTAAACCTATGGCCTCTTCCACCAGCAAAACTCCTAATGTAGCTCCCAACAGCTAATCCATGATCGTCTCTCAATGGTCAATATCAACCCAACCTCGATGATTGTTCCATTTCCATGTACCTGGTGGAGGGGTTCCCAGTGAACTCCCGATCTTGATCCTGAGGCAGCAGCCGGGTGTTTCCCATGCAAGACCTAGCTACACAATTCCAACTTTCCAATCCACTATAAAATTCATGCTGGCACTCACACGCTGAGGGGGGCCAAAGCCTAAAGCCTAAACCTGGTTATTATGTTCATTCCAAATACCCCATGAGATTGTCCCCATGCATTCCAGATATTGTTTCGTTTCATTTCCAACTTCCAAGCAACATAAGCAGCCATACAGGCAAAGGAACATTTGTACTTACACCTGGGTTGAGATTCCAATAATTCCAACAAGCTAAAGCATATAGGGCAGAAGAGAATTAGAGGAACAAATGAGTGCCATCCTCAGTGTGATGGCCACAGAAGGTACACCCATCTTCTAGTGGGACTTATCTCTATTTCAAACGTGATCTAAGAGGAAGGCAGTCAGAGCAAGAACGCAAAAGAAATTGGAGAATTTTTGGCGGAAGGATAGTGTCAAGATCGACCTCTATCACGCCTCAACAGCGTGTTGGCCTTGTAGGAGACAATTTCTGCCACTACCATGATACCCAGACTTCACTGTATAGTTGTGGAACATCCAGTCGAAACTCCTACTACAGAGGAATACCCTACATGGCTCGAGCATCCTCTCACACCACGAATCCACAGATATTCCCAAAATCTGTTGTTAAAAGCGAAAAAATCCGTTGTTAAATCAATTTTCAAAGGATTATCGTGGATTTTGTCCGTGGAGTAGTGCCCATCATTAAATTTACTAACACAAATACATATCCGTTGGTAAATTTACCAACGGATTAGGAACCGATTAATAAGGGATATTTTTATGTTTGTTGGTAAACTACTAATAGCATAGTAACGCAGTGATAAGTTGGGAAATGTAATCCGTTTATTAATATTTTTCTTTTATCAATTAGTAAATATGTTGGCAAAATAAATCCGTTAGTATATTTATCAAATGGGTGTAACGGTGCAAGGCATTTTCAACGGATTGGTAACAAAGTGATTGTTGGGAAATGTAATCCGTTGGCAAATTTTTTTATTTTTTTGGCAAAAATCGGTTGGTAAGTCATAAGTAGTGTACCAACGGATAATAATAAATTGTTAAGTAATATCGTCTATCAATTGATAATTCGTTTGTTAATCTGTTGATAAAATTTCAATGGATTATCCATCGATTGGTAAATGTTGAACGATGTCCGATGGTAATCCGGTGGGAAGATAGAAATGGATTCTTGTTATATTGGTAAATATAGGACATAATTTGTTGATAAAATCAGTTGACAATTCATAAGTATTTTACCAATGAATGATAATCCGTTGTTAAATTTAGTGTTTATCCATTGATACCATAAGCCAGTTCTCATTTGTTATTAAATGTGACATATTCCGTTGTTAACATTAGTAAATGTTGATAATATACAAACGGATTCTCATTTTGTTGGTAAATGTATGACATATTCCGTTGTTAACATTAGTAAATGTTAGATAACACCCGTTTGGATTCTTTTGGTATTTTTCATATGTATATATATTAAAAAAATAAATATTGAAAACTATAATTTTTAGATCTAAAATAGTATAAATATAAATAATATAAATTCAAGTTTAATAGTATTTTTTTAAATCCAAAATAGTATAAATATCAATTCAAGTTTAATAATATTCTTTTTATAATATTTTATATTTATATTTAAATAAAAAATTTGTTAAGTACCATATATACATGAAATAACTAAATTTACTAGATAGTATTAAGTTATTATTAATTATTATTTACTCCTAATCAATATCCTAAAACAAGGTTTACTAGATAGTAATAAATTAAGCATCATCTACTCCTAATTCACATCCTACGCATGATCATTAATGGTGTGGTTTGGATCTGTGATTGGAGCTACAAAACCATTGGCTCTCAAATGTCTCTGTACCATAAGCTCCATTTCTTGTTGCTTTTGCTTCCAATCGTTCTCCATCTGTTGTTGTCTCTGCCTCATCATCAGCTCTATCTCTTCCTGCGTTTTTTGAATTGCATAATCTTTTTCTTTAATCTCCCGTACTGCATCTTGAAGCTCATCTCTCATCTCGCTCATACTTTGCATCTCACCTCCTCATATAGCTCGGCCTTCCAAATGCTCACAATCAGACGTCCCCGTTGGGCTATCAACGTAACCTTGAAATTTTATTTAAGTGAGTCTTGATTATTGAATATTAAGATTTTTTTAATATAAAGATCATAAATTTTAAATTTTGGAACTAAAGGAAACTGATTTTGAATTTTAAAGAAAATGAATTTGAAATTAAAGACAAATGATTATTTTTATTCTTTTGGAAATTAAAAAAATGTTTTTTTATAGAAATTAAAGAAAGGAATTTTTAATTTTTAAAAGTTAACAAAAAATGATTCTTGGTTTTTTTTTAGAAATTAAAGAAGATGATTTTTATTTATTTATTTTTACAAAATTAAAGAAATGTTTTTTAAATTTTGAAATCAAGGAAATGAGTTTTGAATTATTTTTGTTTAAATTTTAAAAGAAAACTAATTTTGGCTTGTTAAAAAAAACAAGGAAAATGATTTTTGGAAAGTATGAAAATTAAAAAAAAAAATCAAAATTTGAAAAACTTGGAAGAAGATTGGGTGCAGTTTAGAGATTAGAAAATCATATTTTAAATAAAAATAGTAATAATAACTAATAATAATAATAATAATAATAATAATAATAATAATAATAATAATAATAATAATAATAATAATAATAAAATAATAATAATAATAATAATAATAATAAAATGATAGGAGATAATAATAAATAAATAAACAATAATAAAAACACACAAAATATATGAGTGAGGGCACAACATCTACATACTTGTTTGCAACATAGTCAACATTAGATCACTCATCGTAGCATCTTTGTAAGCTAAAAAATTCGATTTTATGAGAAAATTAAACGATAATTTTAGTGAGAAAATCGAAATTTTTAGATCTTGGATGAAGAAGCGAACGTTCAGAATCGTCTCGTGGCAGAATCTAGTTACACGTCGAGATTTCGTCGAGATTCGAGATGAGTCGGATTTCACGTTTTGAGACAGGGTGATGCGAGACACTTGGCGCGTGATGAGTGGTTCACGGTGTGTGCCATGTGTCAGAGTCTGCGAAAATAAGTCAAACAAAAGAGCTCAAGTGGGACTATAAGAGACATGTGACACATGATTGAAGAAATCCGAGGTAGATGGATAAGGTGATAAGGGTAATCAGGCCAATGGGGGCATTGACATGTAAGTGAAGTCTTCTTCAAACTTAACCATCTTGGACAGCAATTGGGGATGGAGGAGGGGAAAGAGAAAGAAGAAAGAAAGAGGGAGAAAGGCAGGGAAAACCGCATATACAGAGTTTCCCGACAATTAGACGAGCGGGCTCTCGTGAAAAGCAAGTAGAAAGTGCTTTCCGCGCAAAGAGTTTCAGTAGAAATTTGGAAGCGGGAGTTCGACAAAGCATTTCCGTGAGGTAGAGTGCCTGCTACTTTGGTTATTTCTACGCCCCAGGGTTGTGTGGTTGTGTCTTTTGAGGAATGTTTGATTTGCATTTGAAACATGGGAAGCTGCCCTAGTTTGATCTACGCATTAGCAAGGGTATTATTTGATTCAGGTGCGTCGCATTCATTCATCGCTGCATCATGTGTGAGAGAGTTAGAACTTTAGAGGTTGAAGGACAGCGGAGAAGCCCACATGTATGAGTTCTCCTTAGGGACTAGGGTGAGGTGTGGATCCCGATATGTCGGGGTTGTGAGTTAGAGATCTTTGAGATTCTACTCACAGTGGACCTAAGGGTCATGGACATGTCAGAATTCGATGTCATCCTTGGGATGGATTGGTTGACGGCATACCGAGTCGTCATTGATTGTGAGCGTAAAAGGGTTACCGCCTACACACAGGATGGTACACGTGTTACGTTTCAGGGGGACAAGCACGATGTTTTGTCTTGGGCCGGTGTGCGATTCGGATAGCGCGTAGCGGTTGATGGGTTGGTTGCGAAGCCTTGCCTTGGAGACGAGGGGCGAGACGACACTTACCTCGGGTGGTTCTTAGCAGTATAGGGATGTTTTTCCGGATGAGCTAGGGATTACCTCCGTAGAGGGATGTAGACTTCTATATTGAGTTACACCACAGCGTCACCCCATCTCTATGACTCCTCGCTAGAATGACACCGGTGATTCACGGGAGCTTAAGGTTTAGATGTTTGGGCTAGCTGAATGAGGCTTTATAGGCCGGACACTTCTACACCATGGGCGCTTGATTTTGTTTGCAAGAAGAAGAGCCAGAGACCCTTCGACTGTGCATTGGCTATCGACGGTTGAACAGGGTTACGATCAAGAATCGGTATCCATTCTTGAGAATTGATGACTTATTTGTCGATTGAGGGGCTAGAGTCTACTCAAGATGAACCTTCGCACTAGTTACCATGGTGGCGAGGTTAGAAACGAATATCCACTAAGACAGCGGTCGGGGCGGTATGGGCACCTTGAGTTCACAGTGATGCCCTTTAGATTGACGAATGCGCTAGCAACATTCATGGATCTCATGCATAGGGTATTCCAACCTTATCTAGATAAGTTTGTCGTGGTCTTTGTGGATGACATCTTGATCTACTCCCAGTTTGAGGAGAAGCATGAGGATCATTGAGGGACCATCGATTTATGCGCGGGTTCGATGGGAGTGCGGTTTGACGTGAGAATTGAGATTCTTGGGGCACATAGTGTCGACGAGCGTGTCGATGGATCCCGAGAGAAGGTCGGGGTTGTGATGGAGTTAAGGAGAGGCGAGTCAATCTTTGAAATCACGTAGTTTCTTGGGATTGAAAGGTTACTCGGGAGGTTTATCGGATTTCTCCGACTAGCGGCACCTATGGCGAGATTGACCCGGAAAAGTCGAGTTTGGGTCTGATGACTTGTGTGAGAAGACATTCCAGACACTAAAGAGGAGGCTTACTTCAACTCCTATTCTGATAGTCCTGGAAAGAGGACAGAGGTACACATTGTTTTGTGATGCCTCGAAGGACAGATTGGGATGCGTCTTTGTAAAACCCGAGAAAATTCAAATTTTCTAAGAAAGGGTAAGACGGTAATTTTGGTCAAAAATATGAAATTATTGTAGATCTTGGATGATGAAACAGACTTCACCATTGAAATCGTCTTGCGAAATCTAGCTCCCACGTCCAATTTTGTCGAATTCCAAGATAGTCGAATTTTCACATTTTTTTTTTTTTTTCGAGGCGCAGTGGTATGGGACAGTGGCAGCGTGTTGAGTAGCTGCGAGTGTGCTACGTGTCGAGAAATCTTGAGAAATAAATTCGACAGGCTGAGTGAGAGTGAAATGTGGCAACCACATGTGATTGGGTGGAAATCCAAGGTGAATGGATAAGGAGATAAGGAAATCCAAGGGAGCCAATAAGGCGATGACACGTGGCATGAGAGGGCAAATACAAACGACCTGTCTTGGATCCTAAGTGGATAGGGGAGAGATGGGGAAAAAGTGAGAGAAAGAAGGAGAGAACTTTAGAGAGAGAAGCTTTACATTCTCTCTAAATTTCCCAACGATTGAACCGGCGGTTTCAATCGGAGCAAGAGGGAAAATTCATTCTTGCGGCAAGAGCTTCGCATCGAGACCAGAATCGGGGAGTTTTGACAAATCCAAGAGGTAGGGGTTTTTCTCCTACTTGGTTTAGTCTTTGGTTAAGAGCCATCCATGTAAAACCCGAGAAAATTCTAATTTTCTGAAAAAGGGTAAAATGGTAATTTCGGTCAATCAAGATTTTCTGAATCTCGGATAACTAAGCGGACTTCAGTTGGAATCGTCTTCGCGAGGAATCTAGCTACCACGTTGGTTAAACCAAAGTGAGATAGTCGGATTTGTTTTTCGAGGCATTGAGAGGAGTGCGGGACACTTGGCACTTTATGAGTAGGTGAGAGGTGCCATGTGTCTGGGAAGAATAAGGTGAAACGATGAGTCAAGTGGGGCTCAGCAGGACACATGACATCATGCCATTGGAAGGAAATCCATTGGTAAATGGATAGGGATAAGGTAATCAAATGAGCTGATAGTAGGCTAACATGTAGCGAGAGAAGTCTGCAAGAGCCTTGACTGACTTATTTGGCCAGGTGGAGTGGGGAAGAGAGAGAGAAAGAGGAAAAGGAGAGAGAAAAGAGAGAGGGGATTTTAGAGAGAAGCTCTACCTTCTCTCAGATTTCCCCGTGACGGGTTAAACGAGCTACGGCGAGGCAAGAAGCGAGAAGTTGGTCCCAGCTGCAAAGGCTACTCATGGATCTTTGAGTATAGCCCAGGGAGTTTCGAAAAACTCGAGGTGGGGTTCTTCTCCTACTTTGGATTTATTTTGAAGCGAGGCCATTCAAATGGAATGGATGGTGTGGCGTGAGTGGCGTTTGATCGATCCCAGTACTGGGATTTGAATGTTAAGAAATTTTGGGGCCAGGCTTTGGATCGTCCCCGGACTAATTGCGGATTTAAATAGTCCTTGTATGCTATTGTTGTATGTTGTTGCTTGGTGTTTTGAATAACATGTAAATTGTATTGGTATCTATCTTGTTTCTATCTTCAAATACTTGTGTTATTATGTAAATTTTGTTATGTAGTAGTGATATAATATTAACATGTGTATTATATATGGAAATGATATAATACATTCATATGCATTTAAGGGCACCCTAAGATATGGTGAGGTGTGACAAATAAAATCGGAGTTGTCAAACAATGATTTTTTGTAAACTTATTCAAATAGAGATTACACTAGGAAGTTATCAAGTCGGAGAGGCCTATGAATTGTTTGAGTTATCAAAGCAAATTCCTCGAGGATTATCCAGTATTTATATCGGGAGGGTTGCCTGAATAAAACAAATATTTTTTTGTTTGGAAACTTGATTTTAAATACATGGCATAAGCATGTGTAGAGGGGAGTCGGAGGACTCGAGACATGAGATTGGGCATATGTGACAGTGAGTAGAATCATGGAATTCACTTGAATGTGTGTGTTTGCCATTATGAACATAGGTGGGGAGTAACCCATGTAGGAAAATCACTCTTGGACATTTCTCACCCAGTGGTAAAGTTGCTGAGTCTGAGGTATTCGGGAGGCAGCTCATAGAGCCGCTTTTGAGAAGAAAGGCGACATGTGACATTTCCAAATATTTTGTAAAACATGTGAAGCATTTTAATTTATACATCATTTGTATAAGAGTGTAATTAACTCTTGAAACTATTGTAACATAGTTGATTATATTTTAGTGAGTGATATGGATCATATGAGCCAATGCTTGACCATTTTACTCATGTATGGGTCTCGTGATATGAGACACATAGGACTCCCATAGGTTGATGTTGGTGTGGGACCCCACGGGTTTTGGGGTCATCACAATCGAATGGTTGAGGTGTATTTGGGGACCAGAAATGGCGTGCGACATTAGTTTCAAAGATGCGGGGTATTGAGTCTTTGGGTTCGAGGATTGTTTTCCAGACGATTTGGACGAATTGTTTTAGGCAATTCAAGATGGTCTTAGGACCATTAGTTAGCCCATGTCTTCATTTTGTGTTATTGCTAAAGGTTAATAACATGATGGCTTGTGTAAAATTATGTTAGTATGTAAAATGTGATGTCTGCCTGATTAGCCTAATGTATGTGCATTTCATATGCAGGACTTAAAGTGACCAGTGCCAAGTGTGACACATGATTTCAGGAGAAGTGATAATAATTATTATGAACAACCTTCCTGACTCTCTTATATGGGAGGTTATATGATGTTGTAGATGTCACTCTAATAATGTAGGAGGGTTGTCCACAAAAACAAATATCTTTGTTTTGAAAACAATTTTTCATACATGGAAAATGCATGTGTGAGGGAGTCGAGGAGGACTCGAGGCTTGGGACGGGGAGTGTAGACATTCCAGTAGGGATATGCATGATTTACGTGAATGTTTGTGTGGTTGCCATTGCATGAGCGCTTAGGTGGGAGTAACCGTGTGGGAGGAGTTCCTTCACGGGCATTTACTCCACCCCAGTCGTGAAAACAATTTTCAAATGCGGGGGGCGCATCGGGCGTGAAGCCCATGTGTGAGGCCTTAATTGGCGGAGTAAAAAGGCGGATGAGCCTTGTTTTGTATTGTATAAATTACATGGGAAAACTTGTATTTTAACAATTGTAATTAAAGAACAAAGAGTTGTAATTAAAACTCATATTTGTATGATAATTACATTTTGTCAAATTTTCCGGGGTTCAGGTGGCCTTTGTAGTAATAAGGCTAATTTATGTGGATTTTGGAATGTGTTAAAAAAAAAAGAGGTGCAGGGGTCAAATGGGGTGGGCTCTTAGGGATGTGAGTGGGGGCGGAGGCGGGGGCGGGGGTGTAGTCTCCATCCCGTGCAGAAACTAAAACTCCGTCCATCCCGGTCCCCGTTAGCGGAATTATAATTTTCATCTCCATCCGATCATGGATAGTTTTTATCCCCAGTCCCCATCCCTTTCCCGATACATGTGTTTCCAATGACCCGAACCCAAACCCAATGACCTTTTGAGAAGAGTTATTTAATTAAATTAATAAAAATTTGTGAAGAGAGGTTAATACATCATCTATCTCTATATCTACAATACATATATATATATATATATATATATATATATATATATATATATATATATATATATATATATATATATATGTATATATTTATTTATTTATTTATTTAGCGAGTACTTGAGGACGGGTAGGGGTGGGTAGTGCAGGCGGGGGTGACGAGGTAGCGGTGTGTATAATACAGTGCCTATGTGTTAGTACGCGCGTAGCCCAGTAATATAGTGTACTTAATGTACGGATATAGTCTGAGGAAAGATAGAATTATTTAGAGGTTACTAGCACTGGGGACCAATATACGAATAATTGATTCTAGAATTAAAATTTAAGTAAGGAAACTTCAACTAAATATTGATTCTAGTGAATTAATGGTGTTTAGCCTAAGGTTAAATCTCCCTATAAGTTCAATGGATTACTTTTCTAAAGATCACATTTAAATCCGATATATTTGTAATATGTCAATGTGAGGTGATCTTTTGCCTCTGGAGATGCTCCTCTCTCGAGGTATATCCGCCTATCTCGTGAATAGAATCGAAATTATATCTCTATCTGCGACTCGGTATTCAGCTCTTAATGTTCTAACCTCGAATGCCACGGCCGAGTTTAGAACTATCTCTGTCAGCAGTCATTTATTTACTCTACCCCGGATCCACGGGCCACCTCCTCTCTCGAATATCGGATCTCCAGTGCGATTATGCTAACATTGGCCAGACATTAACATATCATTGAAATGCAGGTATAGAGTAGATGTGACAAGTAATAACAACTGAATAACATGAAAGATCAAACTTTAATCCATTATGCATGAGGTTTGATAACCCTAGAAAGAGATCTAGAAATTATAATGAGAAAAATTAGCTGGCTGTAAAAGAAAGCATTGTTCTAAAATCCAATATCGGAAAAATGAAAACGTTACAATTCCAGGCACTTCCTAAAGTCGGTGTCACTCTGCTCTAAAACCTGTACCTCAGTTAAATGCCTCTGATGATCTTTAATTAGGCCCTAATTTTGCTTTGTGAGTGAGGCGGTTCGGTGACGTCGCGGCGTGGGCGTCGCGGCGTGCGAAGCTCGAGCGTGGGGGCGGTCGCGATGAGGCTTGTCATGACGTGGGGACGTCGCGGCGTGGCGGTACTTCATCGCCTTGTTCCCATTGCTCCAATCACGCTTCCGTTGTTGCTCTTTTCACCCCAATGCTCTGCATTCACCAAAGACATCAACTCGATATTCTAGTCACCAAAATTGTAAATACTCTAAAATAAGCGGAAAATGGACGGTAGCGAGCATAATATGAGTGTTTTAGACACTCATCACACTCCCGAACTTAGTTTCTTGCTTGTCTCAGCGAAGCAGAGCTCTAGACGGGACACACCGCGATATAATGCCTCTAACACGAAGACGGTGCACATCTTTGAAAAATAGAGGATCAATTTGGGTGACTCACATACCTTCAATTTTGCTTTCGATGTTCATTGAAAGGCGTACGGATGTGACTTTCGGTAAATTCGATTGAGATAGGTGGCGGCTAGTGCATCAAATCCCATGGTGTTCAATAGCCTTTCCCAAAATCCTATGTGCTTATAATGAGTGACCTCCCGATATATGCCTAGGATTCGGAAATACCCCCAGACTCCAAAGCTCAACTGCCTTTATTAGGAAGAAGCTAACTAGGAAAGGATGAGCGCTGCCCATTTATTCATGTTCTCATACTTAGAAATTTCCTAAGTACACAAAACACAATGGAAAACTAGTGCCAAGAGTTTTAGCCAGAGTGTTCTGTAGCGGGGATCCATTGAGTGACTCCCCACGATTAGTTAAGGGCACCAAGCATTCGATTTCCCTTCAAACTTCTTGAACACTCATTAGCTCATAGGCCTAGATTGCGTGAGATGATCCTCTGCATCCCATGTAGCGGGCCGGGTAGAAGTCAATGACTCCCCCGACGAGTTGGCTCGGGGCATTAGGCTTTGATAGGCCCCTCAGACTTTGCCCGGGATTAGGTGGATGATCCAGCTTATTCCACATGCATATACCTATTTTGTCATATTTCTTTTTCTTCCTCTTTTACATTGTTTTTGTATTTTCTCTTGGTTGGGCTCGATGGCGATCCTCTTTTGATTCGGTGTCCCATCACTCCGACGTTCGAATCTCCCTAGGTTGATCGAACTTTAGTAGTTCAGTTCGGCACTTATGCATACTGAAGTCCTTTAGTGTGAGTGTGATAGGGTTTTGAAGTGTTTGCAGTACCGGAATTGATTCACTAGCCCTTTTTACCTATTCAACCTCATTACCGAGCATCAAAGCAAATGTATGCATTTGAACAAGTTTATAGTGAACTCGATCAAGAATTCGAGTCCTCGATATCCGGAATGGCACACATGTATCACAATCCACTACATGCAAAAAATGTCACAAAACACCATGACAACTAACACATGACTTATTAACATGAAATTATGAGTATAAAACAAGCTAAACTAAATCTAAACACCACCAATAGCGCATGCAATACTAAAAACAAAACACAACTAATATGCGGAACAAACTAAAAAAATACTGCATACTACGGAAATCAAAACAACAAATAAACAGGCAACATAGTACCTAGAAGCAAAACCAAAAACATAGTGCCTATCAACATCCCCCAAAACAAAAATAGCTTGAAGTGTCCCCAGCTGCGAGATAAAACATGAAGAGATGAGGAAACTCCCTGAGGAATATAACTGCGGTGGAAGTGGTGAAGTAGGTGAAAATAGCCAGGCGTGGGCTGCGTAAGCTATTTCTTCTTTATGAGATAATGCCTTTGAGTGGCCAGAGCTGCCGCCTTATCAGCTCCGCATATCAGCACGCAACGTCTCCATGTCCTGGGTAATGAGGACTCGGTGCGGTGCTCTGGGTCTCATCAGGAAAGCGTCTTATTTCGATGTGTGAACGAGTCCTAGTCTGGGAAGGATTAGGAGGAATTAGTGCTTTGTGGTTGTTGGGGAGGTGGTGGAGGTGCCGTGGGATGGTGGTGGAGGTGGGTAGGGACGAGGAGGCGTGAGTCTGCTGAGGATCATGCAGGGGATCCATCTTGAGGCGATCTTTCGCAAGCTAGATCCTCGTCAGGGCTCGTGACTGAATCGTAGGCCACCTCGAGGTTGGGACGCATTTGTGTCAGCCAGCGGATATGGCTTTTATTGGGTGGAGCAAAGTGCCGATTAATAGATCGATGGCACCCAGCTTGTTTGCGCAGGCGAATATCAGGAAGGGGTGTCGGGTTCATCTTCGCATCCGGTTATGGAGGATGGCATCCTCGATAACCCGACCCGACATCGAATGGGATATCTGGATGATGGCGAAGTTAGTGAAGCGGCTGAGGTACATCACCTCACACACGACCGTCGTGGGGATAAGGCCCAGTGATGAAATGATGCGAACCTTGGGAATGTAGGCGAATGCTTGGCGCTTGAAATTGGCCGCATGGCGTATTTGTTGTTCACTCAACTCACCCCGGCCTTTAGTGTCTGCGGATGACCTCATGGTAGTCGGGATGCTCGTAGACTTATCAGAAGAGATCCCGTTAAGGACATGCTCTAGGCCATAAAAACTATTGATCGACTCGGCTGAAGTCGACGATACGCCTCGCCGCAACCGGCCTTTTTGAGGGACATGGGGAGGCGAGGTTGAGGCGTGCGAACTCGCTCACTAGCATTTGGACGAGGGGTTGGCATAAGGCACGCCACCGCTTTAGCCGCGATTGTCTTTCTAAAGAAATCATCGGGGTGATGAAACCTTCTCCTTAATGAAGGATCGGTTTTGCAAATTGTCTTCGCCGTCCATGGCCTTCGCGTTTATAAGCGTGAGGCATCGGCAGCGGATCGGGTCTCGATGGGTGAGCCTAAAGCCCAGCGACTTTGCCTTGCGTTATACTAACCTAGACAAAAAATCAGACACCTAATGTACCCTGAAATCCAACTAATATACACAAGGACTGTGAAAACTAAATGGGACTCGGAGATCCTAAAGGAACCTAGGCGACTCGAAAATGAGGGACCTCTGAAACCTCTGAGACAACCCAGCAACAAAGAAACCCTGAACTCTTTGTGCAGGCTAGAATCGGGCACACGGTGGTGGGAATGCCACTATGACCCAAAGGCGCGAAAGGGTGACCGGTGTGGTCGACGGCGTGGAGGTCTCAGGCCGTTAGGATGGGACTCAGACAGGTCGATGAAGGATGAGGTCACGAGGGCTGGGGTTTGATGAGTGAAGGTGTGTGAAATTGAAGAGCCCGAAATGAACTATTCTTGGGCTAAAAAGCGCGAGTACGTCAGCGGCGTGCGGAGGTGGCGTCGCGGCGATGACGGAGAGTATAACTTGGCCCGGCGTCGCGGCCGTGAATTGTCTGTCATGACGTGGAGGGTATGGCTAATCCGCGTCGCGGCGTGGGTTATCAACGTCGCTGACGTGGCGGAGGGCTTCTGATTTGGCGTCGCGGCCATTGAGTACGTCGCGACGTGGCGTGTTAAAATGGCGTCGCTGACGTGGCGGAGGGATGAAATTTTGGCGATCGCGACGTGTAAATCCGCGTCGCCCGACGTGGCGGAAAAATTTTGGCGTCGCGGCGTAGCGAAGTGCGTGTAGCGATGGCGAGAGAACTTGAAAAATGACATCGCGGCGTGAAATCTCCGCGTCGCGGCGTCAAGTCTCCCGAGAGATTTTATATACTAACACCTCAATTTTTAGAGAACTCTCCCGCTGTAAACTTCCTTCCCGGACTTTGACACTCTGAGCCTCGTACTACATCGGCTCCACGAAGTCAAACCGACCATGAGGAAACCGCGGTCATGGATGCATTTAGAAATCAAAAATTCTTTGAAAACAACAATGAAATGAAAACTTAAAAACAAAGTTTTGAAAACTTGGGTTGTCTCGAAGCAATATGTTTAATGTCGTTGGCTCGTGACCACGAAACTCAGTAGCGGTGAGGAACTCGAGCTCACCGTGATGTTCAGTATATATACGTGGTACATCCCGAAGGAATGACTTGTATCTGCTTGAGGCTTCGCCTCCATAGTGCAGCCCCCGGCGTTGGGTGGCTATTTGTGAATGTGCCTTTCTCGGGATGTGAAACTTACGCACCATGTGAAAAAAGACCTTTATTCAGTGAAGGTCAGGACGTGAGACCCGATTTCCAGGAAAAACTGGTCGGGGTGAATGAAGGACTTGTTGTCGTAGTGAATTTCTTTTACGGTGATGTGCTTGTCGTGCCAGGCCTTGGTCTTCTCCTTATAAATACGAGCGTTCTCATATGCTTCGTTTTCTAGACTCATCTATTTCATTTGAGTTGGAGTAATTTTCTGACGAAATCATCCGTATTCCCGTTTGTCGGTGGCCCAAATAGGCGATGCTCCAATTCGCGCGGCTTTACCATAAGCGAGTGCGAAGACGGGGACATACCACAAGGGGTTTAAATGCGATCTGGTATGCCCGGAGCGCATCGATCTATCTTTTTAGACCCGATCAGGTTGTGGTTGTCTTCGGATGTACTTGATTTCTCGGTTGGATACCTCTTGCTTGCGGATTTGATTGTGGAGGTGGTATCGAGAGATGTCGATGTACCCGTACTTTTCTGAAAACCTTGTGTATTACCTTATTGCGAGAAATATGAGTACCATGTCGTGATTAAAGCTCGGAGTTTGAAAGCGTGAGAATATATTGCTGCGCGAGGTGAGCCCTGACAGCATCATTGGTGCGTGTAGGGATCGCTTCTACCCGACGGGGCCTTAGTCTACTGTAAATGAGATGTCTGGTGCTATGATCACGAGGGTGGGTCAGTGAAATCAGTCCCCATGGTCGAACAACTCTGCCTCAGAAATTAGGATCGTGGGTGGCTGCGATCATTTTCCCAGAGATGTTCCCAGATTCGTTGACATTTGTCCCGCAGTGGAAGCAGATTGATGAGCATCTTAAATGAGGAAGGCTTGATAAAAACGTTAGCCAGAACCTTGGCTGCTGTTCTCACGGCCGCAAAGTGTACCACATGATAGGTAATGATGGTTCGAATCATGAGCATTTCATCTTGGACACATCTCCTTATCCACGTCAATACAGTGCACGTAAAGAATTGCTCTTCCCGATAGTAATGCTTAAGGTAATGCGAAAAACCTTTTCTTCTTACGATGGTTAAATTAGGAGATCACTTTGGCCACCAAATAGTTCACATGTCTGACGAGCGCCTCTTGTCCTGGTAGCAAAGAGTTTCTCGTCAAGGTCGTCGTTCAACGGAACTACGGCCCCCTTCGGTCAGCGGGTGAGTACGCCACTAAGTTTTCGAGTGCCCTTCTTGTCCTTGATTTCTACGTCGAACTCTTACCTTGGCGGGACCGCGAATCAATGCGGGTTTCTTGGTCATCGAGTACTTAATGGTAGGAATGGTCGGTGTGCACCGACTTTGTTGCCGATCGAATGGCTGGGTGTGAAGCGAAAGACCGATGGCGATAGTTAACTCTCGGTAATTATGGTGGTTGGCGTCATTCAAAATCACAGCATAGTAAATCACACGAAAGATTTTCTCTACGTTTACGCCCCGAATGCACTTGTCAGCGCGTCAACTTGCATCGCGCGTCGGCTGAATGGAAAGAACCCGATCACGGAGCTCTGACAATAGGGGCGAGATCAACTTATCCTTGTCTGATGAAAGCATGTCGCATTGGGAATTGGTCGAATGGGATCCCACTGGATAACAAATTAGACAATGGTTTCGCGTCATGAAATCCTTGATAAGCCTTTATAAATCAACATGGCACAGAAAACGGATCCGCTTTCCTTTGAAGAAGATTGAGTAACTTCTCAATTGCTTGATCTTACGCTATCACCTCATCCCCTCTTCTTTGAGTCCAGATGTCGGACAATACCCTCTTGTACCATGAAATGACACTTTTCCCGATTAGTCTTAAATTGGTCTCTTCACCACATCTTCTTTAGTGCAGTATACCGAATTTCTTCTGAAACGATTGTCGAATGAATTTCCCATTGCGAGAAATCGTCCGTAGAATTTCAATCGTCTTCTCACCATGTCGGAGAATATGGCCATCATGCATCATTTGAAAGGTACCGGTGCATTACACAGTCAAAGAGCATCACGTAGAATGCGAATGTACCATGGAATGATGAATGTTATCTTCTCCTGATCTTCGGTATCGTATTGATTATATGATATCCGTCCCCAAGCGATAGTATTCATAACGGTAATAGATCGAGCATCTGATCTAGAAGCAGCGATGGAAAGTGATCTTTTCGATAGCCTTGTTGACTTAGATGTCAATCTGAATTCTCACCCGTGCGCTGATACGAAGCAGCGAGTAAGATATTTCAGTCACGATGACAGTTGTTCCTCCGCTATTGGCACTACGAGCGGTGATCCATTTTAGCATCACGAAATGAAATTAAATCACGGTGTCTAGCCATTTAAAACCTCTTTAGATTACTTCCTTCGTGTCGGATTTAACCTCATCTTGCTTCACTGGTTTATGTCCATCTTCTAGTAAAATACGATGCATGCACATAGAAGAATGAATCCCTTTTAGATCCCGATGAGACCATCCCAGTGCATGTTTGTGATGAAGGACCCTCGATGCTTCTCTTCCCTCTAGTGCGGTCGAAGATCTTTGAGATAATCACGGGTAGCGTGGGTCAACACTTGGTATACATGCTTCAAATGACTAGGTAGAGGTTTTTGTTCCGCATCTTGGGTGGTTGCTCGATCGATCGGATGGCGTTTAACTCCTTGGCAGGAGGTTCGAAGTATTTTCGTCTATTGTGTCCGAAAGAGTCCATCCATTTAACGTATTCTTACACTCGTCACTCAGTTCTCGGATTCATTCTCTACTAGGCTAGTCTCCAATTGATGGAGCCAAATTTAGTGGAACATTATAGCCTGCTAACCGACCATGAAGCAAGTATCACTTTATCTTTGGGTGTCTGCGCCTCAAGCTCTTGGTTTAGGTTAAGCCCCCTGCGCACATCAATCATTGCCACGCCGGTTGCTAGAAAGGTCTTCCCCAGTAATCGGTATTTCTTTATCTTATCCGTATGCAAAAACATAGAAATCTGTTTGGAAAGATAAACTTGTCGGCCTTCTTAAGACATCTTCTATTATCCCTCTCGGATGCTTCAAAGATACGTACCTTGATGAAGCGTGGCTTGTAGTCGGACGGGCTTCTCTAATCTGACGGCTTAAGATGGATAAGGGCGTAAGATTAATGCGCTTGAATCCACCGCAGCTCTCTCGAAATAGCATTTTCGATTGTGCGGGATGATGAAGCGCACGTCTTTGAGCTTACATGGTAGCTTCCTGCGAAGGATGTGCTGCGTTCCTCGGTTAAGTTCTGAATCTCGAAGTGCGCTAATCTTCTCTTACGAGACAAAATGTCTTTCATAGACTTTACATAAGCTGGGCATTTGCTGCAGGGCATTTAGCAAATGGAATGTTTATATCACGACTTTCAGAAAACATCCATGAACCGTGAATTGCTTATCGATTTATGTTTCTTGGAGCGTTGTGGGTAAGGGCCGGTATGCTGGCGCTGCTTCACTAGATGTCTCTGGCGGTACATTTCTCCTGGACATTCTTTTGCACATCATCTTTAGTTCTGGTACGGGTGATCTTGATCTCGCCTTTCTACGGTGGGGTTGCACTTGTGATTCCAATTCTCTCCAACTGCTCGGCGTATTTTGCTTTATGCTCATTCCCATCTCTTCTTAGGTTTACCTGCAGTGCTCGACGAGAACAGGTTGCCCTTTACGCCAAATGAAGCACCATTTGGCGTTGTGCCTCGAGCTCAACCGTGGGTGGCAGTTGTTTAAGCGGGTTGCTGCTGCTGCGTATTCGCCTTAGTCTCATTCGCCAAGCGGCAGATCTGGGATTAACATCTGTGCTAGAGCTTGCTCTGAAATCCGACTTCTTTTTCGGAGATTGGTTCATTGGCTTTCCGGTTTGATGGCATATTGTTACAGTTAATGCGCCGTCCATACCCACATGATTTTTTGATTATTACGGTTCTGATTATTCGCCACCCTTGTCCACGGTCTGATTACGATGTTTGTTACCCCATCACGGTCCTTCTTTGCTTTGTGATTGATTCCCGATTAAACCTCGTCACGTCTTGGGCTTGCTCAGCATGGGGTTTCTTTGTTGACATTCACCTGCTACTATCTTTGTCCTCCTTGAATTCCACCTGACTCCATTGGGTGAATGCGTATGGCGTGTCTTCCTGGCACTTTATTTATTTGTTTGGTCAATTTGAGCCACATGATTTACGGATTGTTGAGGACTTCATTATGCGTGCCACCAGGTGTTTGGGTGTAACCTTCTCTCTAGGCCAGCGATTAGTGTTGGTTGCGACATCTTGATATCATCACGCTAGTCGTGGTTTTCTTCATGATCCTCCGGGTGAGGCGTGTATTTCGGACCATTGTAGAAGGTGGACTTGCATCCGTTTGGTTGGTCGGTGGTGGGACAACTTCCTCGATAATTCATGGAACGTCATTACCTCTCATTTGGAAATTTCTCCCACATAGTGACAGCGTATTGATCTCTTTACCTGAGTTGTGCGATCTTGAAGGTGGAAAGAACTTGGTCGAGAAACTTTGTACCCGACTCGTTCCATGTAGTAATGGAGTCTGGTGGTGGCGGGTATTGATGGCAACTCTATCCCCAAGTGAAAGTGGGAATAAGCAAGTAATCTTAAGGGCTTCTTCGATTAACTTTCAGTTGTACTTGATGGTATCATGAATTCCCGGGGAAGTGGATCAATGCATGTTCAGTTCTCATGGGGTGATCCATGGAACAATATGATTACGAAACATCTGTCTGTGACTTCAGGTCGAAATTATTTGCTTGAATCGGTGTAGTCGATCCATTTGTCGAACAGTTTGGTGGTAAAAACAATTCGTCTAATAGCATGGATCGTGCAGTTGTATAAATGGCACAGGCGCTTGAGTTCTATTTACGCTTCTCTGTGGTTCGGTTGTTGGCCTTGAAATCTTGTTCTTCGGTGTTTTCGCGAGCTATTGAGAAGTTCTAATACATTGCATTCTCTGTTCTGTATGATTTGTGCGAGGAAGTCTTCATTTCAAGGGATCCCCACCACAGTATTGATTAATTCGATTTCTTTATCATGTACTCACTAAAACACATCTGTGATAACCTGCAGACTAACAAACCCGATTACCGGCGCGCAAAAACAACAAAAATAAAGAAAAATTGAATACTATCTATGTGCTCACTTCTCTATATCGATTTAAATAGTTCCCGGCAATGGCGCCAGCAGTGGCGCAGCAGCGGTGTATAATGAATCACCTGTAATGCATGAAGTGCGCGTAGTAATATAATTAGTAGCAATGTACGGTGTCGATCCGCAGGAAAGGTAAATTATTTCTGAAGGTTACGCACCAGAGACGATATGCGAATAATTGATTATAGGGTAAAATTTAAGTAAGGAAACTTGACTAAGCTGTGATTCTAGTGAATTAATGGTGTTGGCCTTTAGGGTTAAATCTCTACACCCATCCGCGTTCGATGGATTACTTTCTAAAGATCTTGTATTGATATATTTGTAATGTCGATGGCGAGGTGATCTTGCCTCTGAGATATCCTACTCTCGAGGTATATCATTTATCTAAGTGAATAGAATGAGTATATCTACATCTCGGCTCGGTATTAGAAATGCTTAAATGTTCTAACCTCAGAAATGCCACCTTCGGGTTGAATATCTCTGATAACGAATCGGCTAAAAATTTACTCTACCCCGGATCACGAATACCTCCTCTCTCGAATCGGATCTCAGTGCGATTATACTAACATTGGCGGACATTAACATACTAATTGAAATGTAGGTATAGAGTAGATGTAATAGTGCTCTTTCTGTTGAATAACGCTGAAAGATCAAACTTTAATCCATTATTACATAGCTTGAGGGTTTGATGCTTAACCCTAGAAGAGATCTAGAGTATAATGGAAGAAAAGATGAAGCTGTTTAATAAGAAAACATTGTTCTAAAATCAGAAAATATCGGAAAAATGAAAAGCGTTACAATTCAGGAACGCTCACCGAAGTCGGTGTCACTCTGCTCTCGAGCACATTGCTCCCGTTAAATGCGCCTCGGAGTGATCTTTAATTCCCCAGGCTACTAATTTGCTTTTAATGATGAGAGGCTGAGATCTCGGCTGGCGTCGCGGCGTGGGCGTGTGGGGAAGGCGTCGCGACATGGGAAGTCGCGGCGTGGGGCGTCCTGGCAGTAGGGGCGTCGCGAAGTGGCAGTGCCATCGCCTTGACATTTGCTCCAAAATGCGCTGCCGTTGCTGCTCTTTCACTGATACTCGCATTCACGAAAGGCAATAACTTCGGTATTCTAGTCACAAAAATTATAAAAATACTACAAATAAACGGAAAATGGGCGGCGAGCATGCTGAGTGTTTTGGGCCACTCATCGAGGGTAAAGTAAGTCATCCAGCCTCCGTCCGTAGCGGGTTTATGCAGATTATCCGTATCAGATCCCAGCATCGATACGTATAGTCCGTCCACGGTCGAGCAGGCGGGTTGGAGGCGAATAAGCTTTCCCGGTCACTTGCCATCCTTATGGGCTACGCCGCTTTCGGTTTTGTGTCGCGATAAGAGGCGTGGCGCACGGCGGGGCGCTCTTGCGTGCCTGACGAGAACTGTGGCGCATGCGCAGGCGTGCCAGGAAGGCTGTGCGCCAGCCTCGCGGAGTGCTGTCGCGGCGGAGATTCGCGATAAGTTTCGGCGTTCGATTGTTGCGTGAGGCTGGGCTGTGGGCGGTCAGTGACAGCTGGGCTTGTGGGCGATGTCGCGACAATGCAGCGTCCGGCGTGCTGACAGAGAGTTCTGTCGCTGACGAAAATTCTGTTACGACATGCTTTAAAATATTTTACATTGTGACGGAAATCTCTGCGTAGCGAGACTTCAAGAGACCCGCAGCCAGCGATAAATCTGCATAGCCCAGTATTTGCGGCGAGTTTCATGTATAGCGATAGTGTGTAGAAATTTGGGAAGAAGTGAGGTAATGCCGCAGCGAGCGCGATGTCGCATGTAACGGAGCGTAGTGAAACGCAGCCAGGCGCGATGTCGCGCCTGACGAGTGCGTGCACCGCGGCGGACGCAATGGCCGGTCTGTTTATCTTTGTGCCTTGTTGATCGTGTTCGCGGGCCTTTTTGCGAACATTGTTCATAGGCAGCGCAAAAAAAAAAAAAGAATGCAAAATGATACCGGGAGTTGAGGTGTCTGATCTTGATCACAGTCTAGGAGGGTAGTAGCTTATGGTTCCTAGTAGCAGAAGATCATGAGCAGAATTACCCCACACACGACATGGAGTTGGCGGTCATAGTCTTCGCCTTGAAGATTTGGAGCCACTATCTTTATGGTGAGTAGTTTGAGATGTTTTCAGACCACGAGTCGAGTATATCTTTCTGTGAGACTTCAATGAGGCTTTATATGGAGGCTATGTCGGTCGCCGATTTGTTGGATAGAGGTGGGAGGCTGCATCAACTGGTTCGGATGCGATTAGAGACCTGGAGAGGTGGGTTTGATAATGACGTCTTCTCATGGCTCGGAGTGCAATAGAAAAATTTCTGACGGTGGCGTTGACCTTTAGAGTTCGAGGTGGGTGATCACGTCTTCTTGAAGGTGATGCCTAAGAGAGGAGTGATTAGGTTCAGCAAGCGAGGAAAGTTAGTGCTAAGATATATCGGGCCCTTCGAGATACTTTCGAGAGGTAGTACGAGATTGCGTATTGATTGGCGTTATCAGGAGTTTATCGGTGTCAGTAGGTTGTTCACGTCTCATTGCTCGGGAAGTATATTACCGAGATCCGGCTCATGTAGTGGTTGGGAAGTGCTGTTGTCCCTGAGATGAGACCTTCGGAGGGGCCAGGTGCGTATCAGATGTGGGATCGGGTTTTGAATGGCCCAGTGAAATTTAGTGAAAGTATTGTGGCAACACGAGGAGTGGAAAATGATGTGGGGCGCGTGTGCTTGATATTGAGTAACTATACTTTCCTCTTTGAGGACGAAGGTATGTGGTTTAATCGTTTAGTGATTAAATGACTAGTTTGTATGCATGTGGTTGTGTATGGCTGCATTATGCATGTGGTTGTGTGTGATTACATACATGTGATTTGATGTGTATGGGTGTGGAATTTTAGGACGAAATTCTTTTAAGGGGGGAATAATGTAAAACCCGAGAAAATTCAATTTTTTGAGAATGGGTAAAACGGTAATTTCAGTGGGAAAATCTGAAATTTTTCTAGATCACGGATGACAAAACGGACTTCACCATTGGATGATCTTGCGAAATCTGGCCCCTAAATGTTGAGATTTGTCGAGATTAGGGACCGAGTCAGTTTCACGTTTTGAAGACACAGGGTAGTACGGGACACTTGGTGCATGATGGAAAATGGATATGCCACATATCAGGAGTGCGAGGTAAAAGTCAAATAAAAGAGCTCGAGTGGGACCCACCAGAGACATGTGTGACCATATGATTGGAGAAATCTAAGGTAGATGGATAAGGTGATAAGGGTAATCGAGGCCAATAGGGTATTGACACGTGGCAAAGTACTCTCAAAGCAACCATCTTGGACCCTAACCGTTAAGGATGGAGGAGGGGAAGAGAAAGAGAAAAGGGAGAAATCTTAGAAGAAGCTCCACCTTCTCTGCAGGTTTCTTAATGATCGAATTTGGCGGTTCCAGTGAAGCAAGAAGAAAAGAGTGTTTGTATAAAGAGTTTAGTAGAGGCAGCAGGGAGTTTCAGCTCCATGAGGTAGGTCTTCTCCTACTTTAGTTATTTTCTGCATGAGTTTTGTGGTTGTGTCTTGCCCAGAGAGATATTTGGTTGCATTGCAGACCATGGGAAGTACATACTAGTTTGATCTACGCATTGGCCGAAATTTAGGACTGGTTTTCGAGTGGGAAATAAAGGGAATTTTGCATTGAGTCCTTCAGGTAAATTGTAGCCACATCAGTGAACTTGATGTTAGAATTTTGAATTACCTAAATTGGACCTCTATAGCCCAAGTTATGGTATGTTTACTCACTTGATCTAAGTGGAAGTTGGCGTAGAGGATCAGTGATCGTAGGCTGATAGATGAATCGATCGGCTAAGGCAGCTAAAGTCGATCAGCTAGGGTCGAGCGTAAGGCTGGCGAGTTAGGAGATCATCGGCTAGGGATTAATGGTCTGGGAGTTAGTCGAATTTGGGGAATTAGGTAGTAGGGTGCGGGCGGTAGGGATTAGCCCGTTGGAGCTGTGTGGGGCCTCGACTTGGACTGACCATAACTTCTTCGATACGAACCCCGTTTAGGTGTTCTTGGACTCTATGGAAATCCCGTTGAGTCAAGATTCTATCCATGTGCTGTGGAGGATAGTGGATGACCATAACTTTTCTGAAATCTATGTTTTGTACCAAGTGTGTAGGTTGCTTGATTGTGTCTATGTGAATAGCCGGGTTTTGACATGACCATTGCATGACATGTTGTAGGCTATTGTGTTGGGTAGAAATTTCCATGAGTGCTTCAGGAAGAATTTGTATTATGACATCATTTTTGATCATGGATTGGTAGTGCTAATATGCTTCATACGATATTTGTATATATATATATATATATATATATATATATATATACTCTTATATATATATATATATATATATATATATATATATTGGCATGAAATATATGGAACTTATATCCTTGTGATATATGTTTTCATGGAAATTGACATGAAGAACGACTGATGAGAATCGTTCATGTAGTGTGCCTTATATATGTAACATGAGAAATTGCAGTGACATTAGCATTGCATATGCACAATAACATCGTGTCGAGTTGGGTGTGGGTGCATAGAAACAGTTAATTCACATTACTCGGTGAATGTGTGGTGAGCTCAAAATGGACAACGTCCAATTGAGACTCATGGTGGTATAAAATGGAAAAAATGAAAATGAATATATATATATATATATATATATATATATATATATATACACGTGTGTGATAGCAGATGGGAGTAGATCCCCAGCGAGTGAAATACGAATTTACATGCGGTTAGACATGATCACCGGCGGTGAAAGTCCGTAAAAATGTCGGAAGGCGTATGACGATCCTGCGGTGAGACTCCGAAAAATGACGTAGCTCAAATAAATAAACACACGGGATTTGATGAAAATTTAAATGAGTATTGGAGGTCGGTCCAATGAGTCAGGTCTTTGGATGAGACATCAATGACTGGTTTGTCACACTTGGTATAGGCATGCGTGAGGGAGTCGGTGAGTGACTTGGGATATGGGCATGAAGACATTCCATGCATGACATACGACATTCATATAGACATTTTCACTTGGATGTGTATGGGTTGGCTTGATCAGTGTATGAGCATTTAGATTGGGAGTAACCTTGGAGATTATCGCTGTGGGAACTTTGCTCGTCGGTCGTGGGATCACCGCTTCCAGTGCGGTCAGATTATGGCGATTGACCTACATATGGAATATATGGGATGAGAGCCGGACATGGATTTGCTTTGTTTTGTTTTGTTTTTTTTTCTTGTAATACATTCGAGTTGGACTAAAACATGTATGTACATCTTTTTGGTATCAAAGAGACCGTAAAGAGACTATGATTATAGTATATCATATATTTTTGTATATTGTGAATTAAATATGCAAGAATGAGTCTCGATATATGAGACATGTGAGTGTGATTTGGGGCACCCGATATACGGAGTTTACGAGTTGTGGGACCAGCGGGACCCCGGAAATTGGGTGTCGCACATACCACTATGATACATCACCGCATAGGATCACTCATCTTCTGATACTTATCGTGCACCTATGCGGCGTAAGATCACTTCTCTCAGGTTACTGCTCTT
Source organism: Tetrastigma voinierianum (assembly GCA_016808115.1). Lineage (NCBI taxonomy): Eukaryota > Viridiplantae > Streptophyta > Magnoliopsida > Vitales > Vitaceae > Tetrastigma > Tetrastigma voinierianum. Next base: position 53,579 of record JAEQBH010002621.1, read on the forward strand.
ATCATTGCACTACCGCGACACAAGATCATTCCTCTCTGTTCCATGACTCTGCTCATTTTTATAAAACACGGGATCCTTTACTGACACTGTCATTCAGACACAACACGCATGATCACTTCCCAACACTATCATGCACTCTGGCTCGGATCAATGCTCTTTCTCTGCACCTCGGTTCACATCTAACGAATTTGACAAATTGAAGGGGTATTGGAAATAAATGAATAAATAAGAAAAAAACTAAAAGACTTATAGAATAAATGGATAAAATATGAATAAAAGATAAAATAAACTTAAAAAAAAGAAGTATGAAAATAAAGGGCAGGTAGGTGGGAAAATAGACTCCTTTGCAACATGCCAAATGAAAAACAGACACTAAAGAGTTTTAAAAATGATTGGTAGATAATATAAATATAGAATGTATATATAGCCAAAGAATATAAGCTTATTGAAATAATATTAATTTAGAAAAATATACAAGATTTTTATAGGAAAAAGTAAATATGAAATGAGAGAAATAAATATACAAAATAAAGAAAAGTAAATATATAAAATGGAAAAGTGAAAGTGAAGTCTGGATTGGAATCTAAAAGGTGGCTGTGGTCGAAAAATGTAAAAAAATGTATAGAATAAGTAAGATACTAAATAGAAAAAAGTGATTGATAAAAAATTGTTTTATTAAAATAAAAGCCAAAGAAGTAAATTTGCCAGATAAAACCTAAAAATGTTATACAGAAAACACAATGTCTAAAACACAGAAATCTAAAAATTTAAATAAAAAAATATAAATAAATAGCCTCACAACATACTTCATGGGATGAGTTGCAATAAAAAAAAAAGTATAAAATAAGAAAAGGTTATCGGCTTGTGAGCATACCTAAATTATAGATCTTAAACTGGAAAAATGGATTAATATTTCACAACACAAATAGATGGTGAAATACCAAGGATTTATTGAAGGTTAAAGCCCATAATTTCACTCACAATAGTTTGTAGCACTATTCATCTAATCTCTAAAAAAAGAAGCAGGAAGTAAAACCATAGAGATTTATCTAAAACACGAATGCAACAAAATGATAGAGAATAAAGGGATGTCAAAACTAAAAAAAATTAAAAAAAAGACATACGGGAATAGCAACTTGTTCTTCTCACTTTCTATTGACCTTTCTTTCTTCCCCCTCCAAAAGTTGTCGTCTCCTCTAAAAATATTATTTTCTTCCCGCCTCTCTGATCGTTCCTCTTTAATACAAATAAAATGAAAAAAAACCTTACATATTTTCCCAAAATGAAATCACCACAAACTTTATATTTCAAACAATATAGCCTGTTATCTTCTTTCCAGGTTACAAAATCCCATTTACATTACTGTCTTTATATAACTTGAGAAATGCATGTTTGGTGACGTTATAGTGGGTTTAAGTTCTTGAAACAAATGAATTGAAAGTAACCTTAATTTTTTTTTTAGTTTTTATTATTATGAATTGAAAATAAGGTGTGTTTTTTTTTACATCAAAATAAGGTGTTCTTTATAAAAAAAAAAAGAAGGTGTTCTTAAGTAATTTTTTTTTAATTATTTTCTCTATTTTCATTTGTTTTAGAGCCAACATAATTATATAGATTATATAATAATTAAAAATAAATATTAGACATAAGAAAAATATTCATTAAATATATTTAGAAATATCAATAACAAATTAAAGTTTCCAAGAAAGTTTTATTTTAAATAAAAAACTATTTTAATATGGAAATAGTCAACAAATAAATCATTAACTTCTTTTTTTTGTTTTCATAAATCATAAACTTCCAACCATCAAATATTGATAAATAATAAAATGGATTATTTAGATTTTTGACCTTACAATAATAAACCTACCTAGGTGCAGCATTTATAACTTATATGCACTTAAAATATGATGTAGTAGTAGTAGACGTGTATTATTACGTTTTAACTATTTAATTTATCATCTTATTGGAAAATGTTACTCAATTTATCGGCTTGCTAGATAATTTACATTTTATGTTGGAAAATTTCTCTTAAATTTATTTATTTAAAAAAATAAAATTAAGAGTTAACGTTATTTATCTATAGTAAATTACTTACTTATATATATATATATATATATATATATATATATATATATATATATATATATATATATATATATATATATATATATATATCTCTCTCTCTCTCTCTCTCTCTCTCTCTCTCTCTCTCTCTCTCTCTCTCTCTCTCTCTCTCTCTCTCTCTCTCTCTCTCTCTCTCGAAGAGGTAAGGGTGTGAGAATGCGGCCCAGGGTTGAGGTAGATTGAGTTTGGTAATTAAAATATGAATAATATTTAATATTAGGAAAATGCTTAGCGACACTGTGGTGATGAGCGCTATTTCGAAAATAGAAAGTTTTGGGGTAAACTTGGAAAGTGTAAAGTTAAATAGCGTAAATACACATTTGAAAGATTTTAGAGTCTTGAGTTTCGGTACGCTAAGTGAAATCCATTTAATTGATTTTCAGTACAATGGTTCAGCACATTGAAATCCATTCAACTGATTTTGAGCACACTAAAATGAATTCCATAGTTTTCAGCACGCTAGGATGAAATCCATTTAACTGATTTTCAGCATAATTAATTGAGTTTCCCGGCCTGCTGAAATCCTGCTCTTATAAAATTATGGTGATTTTTTTTTTTTGACACTAGTGGTGTTGTGTAGCAACACCCTTAATATTAACATATTTTTTTTTTTTGGTAATTATAAATCAATCCATACCTAATTTACTTTAATTTAATAACTATCCATATGAATAATTTCTCATTATATATATATATATATATATATATATATATATATACTCTTATATAATATCCCATATAAGTAATTATAAATAAATATGTAGCTATATGAATTAAAATAATTTTTTTATTTTATTTATGAATATTAGTGAATCGATAATTGGTTTTAATTTATTAATTATTCATATGAATAATTTCACATTATTTATATACACATTACATTTATATTTTGGTATAAATAAATTGTGATATCGTCACAATTAAAATAATTTTCATTTTATTTATGAATATTGGTAAATAACTAATTTATTTTGAATTTTAGTAATTATTCATATAAATAATTTATCATTATCTATATATATGATATTCATATTTATCTATTTTATAAAACTATCGATAAATACAAATAAGTATATTATCGGTATAAATTAAAATAATTTCATTTTATTTATGACTATTAATAAATAAAAGTATAAACCTATATTTTCAAAATATAATTATAAATAAGTATATTAGTTATGAATATTTTAAAATTGTTTTAAAATATATATTTATTAAATTTTATATTTTAAAAATTATCACTTTCGTTTTTCTTTTCAGAGTTTTACTTTTATAAATTAATAAAAATAAAATTTTTGAAATGCATAAAATTAATAATTATTATATATTTATACTTATTAAATTTTAAATTTATTATAATTTTCACGTATATAAGTGGTGTGTCTCCTATGTGGCATCGGATGAGACTCGAATAACCCATGAGGGCTTTTCAATCTTAATATTATTACCATTATTATTTGTATAGATAATACATACTTTAATGGTATGAAAATCTTTAAATATTTGTGCTTCGTTTGTACTTAACAAAATTCTCTATTATTAAAATTTGGGTTTAACGGTTTTTTTTTTTTCATATATAGTGAATTAATGTGAATGCTTTCTTCTTATGACTAAACACTTTAGTTCGATCAATTGAGTTAGTCATGTGAACTAATTTGATATCAGGTAGGTAAGAAAATCAAATGATTATGATGAAATATATCCTTATAAATAAAGAGTATAAGACTTGACAATGATTAGAAAATTTCAAAATTTAAATATTTTTAATTAGTTGATATTTTCTTATTTTTTCATTTTTTATTTTGGCATATTTAAATTTTTTTTTAATATTTTTAATTAGTTGGGTGATTCTATTTAACTATTTTTAAAAAAATAGAAAAATATATAACAAGAAGAAACACAAATGAATTGATAATAGTAATTTTCAAGGTAAATAAGAAAATGGACAAGTATATATGTAAATGGGTGAAAATGAGATGAAAGACAACAGTGCTATATTAACATTAAATCCTCATCAAAGAAACGGTTGACCAAATAAAATCTAATTAAATTTGTATAAGTCCATAAAAAAAAATGAAAATTTGATGAAAATGAAACGACTATATCTATAATAAATTCTCATAATCAAATAAAATCTAATTAAGTGGAATTAAATATTGATAAATATCATTTCATTTTGCAATGATGGTAATATATTTGTTACAAAGATATTCATTAGAATTTACATACTTAAATTTATATTCTAATATATTTTCAATAAAGTGGATTCTTTCACTTCGAGGGTTTTTTTTTTGTTTTCGTTTGTTTTTTTATGTTGATATTGTTGAAATTGCGATGTGTTCTATTTTGTCGCCACTTGTTGGTGTAGCTTGTGGTGTTGGGTCAGACGAAAAAGTTTCGCTGTGAAATCTATAAAGACATTATACCAAATCCCTTGTTTATCGGTTCGCTCAAGATATGAAATTATATGTATTATAAACATTTTTATGATTACCAAATTTGTAGGTCATGATTGTTTAGAAGTTTTTTATTAACATGATGTTGAATAAAAAAATTAGTTTTCAAAACAAAATTTGTTTATAGAAATAATAAGTTAAATGTAAAAGGTAGATTATTTTTTAGTAATATAAAAAATACAAGTTTAAGTTTTTTATTTTTAATGATATTAATCTCTACTGTGGTTGTGATTTTCCAAAAAGTTATATCTAGTGGTATTTATCAACGGGTATTTGTGTGTTGGTATTTACCAATGAATATTATGTTGTTTAAAACATGACGATAACACCCATCAAAATTTACCAATAGAGTTTAATCTGTTCGTAAATTTAGTTGATAATTAGTTGCTAGAGTTGGCGGTTATACTGGGCGCCAAGTTTACCAACAGATATTCTCAATTGAAAATATCATATGGTAATCTATTATTAAATCGGTTGGGAAACTTCAAATCGAAATTCTATTGTTATTGACCAACGGATTTTGTCCATCGGTAAAAATCGGTTGGTAAATCAATGTTATTTTTGTAGTAAGAGCAGTGCTGCAACCTCTCCTCTAAAGGGCATGGAACAAGAGGTGCTCCATGCATCAGTCACGACGCCATTAATATCTGGCTCCTTGTGTCAACCAATCTCGAAGCGGAAATGGGGGACGCGTGAAGTCATGGTCTTGGGATTCGTTTAATTTGAAGCTCTATAGGAGAATGATCAGAACAAGTAGCCATCAGATTGTTGAGTCTTGATGTTGAAAATTTATGAACCCAGTTTGTGCTGGCAACCGCCCGATCCAACCTCTCTTCAACCCAACGCTCAGTTCCTCTTCCTCTCTCCCAAGTGAAGGGCTAGCCATATATGGAGATGTAGATCATGAAGATGACAGTCATTTAAAACCTCACAAAACCCACGAATGAAGATGACAGTCATGATGTTATGTTGGACATCCCGACTCATGTTTCCATTGCAGGGATTCATGATGAGGCTTCCCCCAAGACCAAAACGGCGAGTCCTGCTCTGCAGGCTTGCCGACACCAATGATCATTCTCAGTTGGAACTGCCGGGGCTTAGGCAACCCCCGAGCATTTCGAGCACTTGGTGAGATCATCAAATCTCGCCAACCGGATATCCTTTTTCTCTGTGAAACATTGGTGCATTCGAACAAGATTGAGGTGGAAACTCTGGATTCAGACAAACTTATGTTTTTGTGCGGATAGACTGGGTAGAGGAGGGGGCCTAGCTTTGTTCTGGCAAAAGGCCAACTCTTGTTCTCTTCTCCACTATTCTAACAATTGTATTGATGTTGAAGTCAGTGAGCAAAATGGGTCCAAATGGCGCCTTACTGGTTATTAAGGTTTTCCTGAGAGACATAGACGTCGGGAAGCCTGGGATATGATCCACTCTCTTTGTGCCCGCTCCCCCCTACCTTGGTGCATCATTGGAGATTTCAATGATCTCTTGTGTGAGGCTGACAAATTGGGAGGTGCAGTTCACCCTCCATGGCTTTATAGGGGTTTCCACTCAGTTCTTTCAGATTGTGCTCTACAAGATCTTCTCCTGGAAGGCCACCCGTTTACTTTGGCTAGGAAGGGATGGACGCCCAATGCCATTGAGGAACGGCTGGATAGAGCACTGGTTAGTACTTCCCGGTTGTTGACTTTTTCTGGTGCTAGGTTGAGGAACCTGATCTCGGCTGCTTCTGACCACACACCCATTGAACTCAACACACGTGGCCAAATCACTCCCCGAAGTCGTCGTCCCTTCCGGTTGAAAACAAGTGGTTTAGGGAACCAGATTTGCATGAAATTGTGGTTGAAGTTGGAAACGCATGGAATTCCTCTTATGCATAAATTGACTAGTTGTGCAAGCTCCCTTGACGAGTGGGGAAGAAGGTTGGCAAGAAGTTTCAAAAGTAAGATTGATGAATGTAAAAAAAAGCTATATCGCTTACAGGCCTCAATCGATACTACAGAGGTAGCAGAATACAACAACACAAAAAGTCAGTTGAATGAGTTGTTAGCCCATGAAGAAGATTTCTTGAAACAAAGAGCTAAATGCCACTGGCTAGAGGGACGACTCAACTCACGGGTTTTTCCATGCAATGGTTTCTTCTAGAAACAAATTAACAGAATTGAGACTTTTTCAGGTTCTTGGGTGTCGAGTCAAGAGGATATTTGTTCACTGGCAAAAGCCTACTTCAACTCTCTCTTCGCAGTTGACCAGAACTGGCAGGAACCAAATTTATTGTTTATTAAATCTAGAGTTCCTAGAGATGAGAGTATTAAATTATCTGCCCCTATTTCTATTGACGAATTTAAAGATGCCTTGTTTTAGATGCACCCTGACAAGTCACCGGACCAGACGGACTCAATCCGGCGTTCTACCAGAAATTTTGGTCCCTTGTGGGTAAGGACATTTTTCATCACTGCACTGGTTGGTTGAAAGAATTATATTTCCCCCCAGAACTCAACATGACCAACCTAACTCTGATCCCAAAATGTACCCACCCCACTTCAATAAAGGACTTGAGGCCGATTGATCTCTGTAATGTGGTTTACAAAATAACGGCTAAGGTTCTGGCCAATCGTCTAAAAGTTATCTTGTCTCTTATTATTTCTGATGCTCAGTCTGCTTTTGTTTTGGGGAGGTCTATTTGTGAAAACATTCTAACAGCTTTCGAGGTGATTCACTATATGAAAAGAAAGACGAAAGGTAAGAAAGGGAATTTGGCCCTAAAGATAGATATCAGTAAAGCCTATGATTGTATCAACTGGGGATATTTGGAGGCAATTATACGAAGAATGGGGTTTGGTCCTCACTTTGTAGTTATGGTAATGCTTTGTGTGTCTACAGTTCAGTATCATGTCTCTCTCAATGGCGAGTTAGTTGGGCCTATCTCCCCCGGATGTGGACTACGCCAAGGTGACCCATTATCACCCTATTTGTTTATTATATGTGCTGAGGGTCTCTCTGCAATGCTGAAGGAGGTAGAAGTGCGGGGTGATCTGCATGGCTGCCGCATTAGTAAAGGGCCCCTAGTATCTCACATTTGTTATTTGCTGACGATAGCTTTCTCTTTAATGCCAATGAACAAGAATGTTCTAAAATGCAGAACATACTTGAGACGTATGAGAGAATATCAAGACAAGCAGTGAACCACTAAAAGTCCGACATCTTCTTTAGTAATAATGTTCCTAAGACTCTAAGACTAAGTATCTCGAACAGACTAGGGGTGTCTGCCTCTCTAAATACTGGAAGGTATCTAGGTTTACCCTCTTTTATTGGGAGGAATAAAAGAGTGATCTTTGCTTTCCTTCGGGAAAGGATGCGGAACAGACTCCAAGGGTGGCATGAAAAGTTACTCTCCCAAGATGGAAAAGACGTATTGATAAAGACTGTTGCCCAGACAATTCCTACATTTTGTATGAGCTCTTTTCTTATCCCAATCTCTCTATGTCAAGAATGATAAACTCTTTCTGGTGGGGCACAAAATCAAACGGGGAAAGATGCATTCACTGGATTAAATGGAACACCCTTTGTCTAAGAAAAGAGCAAGGTGGTATGGGTTTTCGGAGCCTACACGCCTTCAACTTAGCAATGCTAGGTAAACACGCTTGGAACTTCATCTCTAACCCTTATACTCTAGCTAGTTGATTGATCAAAGCTAAATATTTTCCGCATGGGAACTTCTTATCCCCTCAATTGGGGTCAAACCCGAGCTACACTTGGAAGAGTATTTGGTCGTCACAATTCATCCTTAAGCAAGGGTGTAGATGGTGTATAGGAGATGAAAGCTCTATCAATATATGGCATGAACCTTGGTTGAAAGATGACACTAATCTTAGAGTTGTCACTCCCATGATTGAGGGCCTTGAATCCTTACGGGTCCAAGACCTCTTCATTATGGGGTCCCGGTATTGGGACGTTGAACTCATTGAAGATCTCTTCTGCCCAAGAGATGTAGCCGCAGTTATCAGAACTCCACTACTTTCACATGACAATCAAGACCGATTGATTTGGCACTTTGCAAAGAACGGGTTTTATTTAGTCAAATCTGGTTATTGTATCGTGGTAAACAACGGTCCTCAAAATCAGCCAACAACTATACCTGGAAACTGGTCTCCTTTTTGGAAACTAAGTTGTCCCCACGCATTTTGATATTTCTCTGGAGGGCATGCATGGGATGCCTCCTGGTCCACGCCGTCTTGAGAGGTAGAGGAATGCCACTAAATCCAAGATGCCCAAGGTGTAATCTGGAAACCGAGACAATCCACCATGCGTTAATATTTTGTGGAGGAATCATAACATATTTTAACAGCAGCATTGTGGACAACAACCCCACCAACAGTAGGTCTTTTGCTGAAATTTTCTTCTCTTTCCTCAATCATCTCAGCAAGGAACGCGTCTCGGCTCTTGGTACCATAGTTTGGACAGCGTGGAAACAAAGAAATGCTGCCAGACTTTGTTAGAGAGTGGCAGCATGCAAAGAGGAACTTCATAACTAGCTCCCCCACCCAGACTTTGGCCCCTTCCTATTGGTCTCGGCCTGACCACGGATGGCTAAAATGCAACTTGGATGGTGCGATCTTTGAAGACTCATGCCAAGTGGTTGTGTGGTGTAATCCGAAATGAAGTTGGTGCGGTTGTGCATGCTTTCCTCGAGTTTCCCGATGATCGGGTTCTTAAAATGGCGAACTGCGAACGAGAGCCCGAATCACAGGGCTTAGAGAGATTAAGAAGCGGGCTAGTCTGAGTCTTTGGGCCCTTGATGGCATCCACTAGCCACGGACCAAACCGGGGCCCAAGTCACCTTGAAAATTACGATAATATAATCAAGAACTGTACCCGATCTCCACGATTAGGAAAGTAGGATATACAATTATTAGTATTGATTAATAACGTGTCGGTTCTGATAAAAATAAATCACTCACCTAATGGGAGAAATGTCATATCATCATCGACTAGGAAAGTTTCTCATTGATGTCATCATCGATTAGGAGCGTCATGATGACGGGTGTCTGAGCCACCCCCGCCGGTGAAAGATGCGCCTGAAAACTTCATTCCTTAAGCAATTGATCTTCTCTTCCGGAAGCGGCTTAGGCATCGGGAGAGGAGCAGGCGAGCCCCGCCCGTCACTGTTTCTCGCTTTGCAGAGGGCGGCGTGCAGGAGCAACGAATGCATGGCCAATTCAGTAGCGTTCGTGGTTACGGGTTGAAAAAACATCATCGGTTGGCCAGATGCGTAGGAGCGGCGGTTCCTTTACAAATAAAGGCGATCTCGGTGGTGATGGTATCGGCTTCGAACCTGGCGGGAGCCACGGTAATCCCGAGATCTGAGGCCGGCGAGCGGCGCGTGAATGGCCAGACCTCGAAGGTACGGAAGCTATCTGGGCGTCACGGATGAATGGGCGCTCCGTCTCGCGACCCGGCCTTTTCTTTGAAATTGGAGTAACTCACGAGGCGAATACAAGGCCCTCGGGAGACGACGGGCCGAAGGCGAACACTGTGCAGGGAAACGACACCAGCCCTCACCAGAGAGCGAGATGGAGAGGCTTAGCAGATAGGGGCATGATCCTTGAGCCCTAGGAGAGAATCGCAGTGAGGAGAGGCTTGGCAGGGACAACAGGAGTGATGGGCTCATCCAGTAGGAAATAGGGGAGCGGTTGTGGGAGCGAGGTTCGAGGGCATCAATGAAAGCTTCGACCATATGAAGGGCGGTAAGGGTAGGAGCTCCCCCAGTCTCACATGGGGCTTTGGTCGCGACAAGCGAATCCCAGTTCACGGTAGGGGTCTTTACCTTCCCTCTTCCGAAAAATTCGAGGAATCTTATGAGTCGAAGCGTTCGATGGAGCGAAAGACCCGTGAACACCTCGAGCACATCTGAGAACTAGATGGAAATTGCGTGGATATCAAGACCACAACATCTGATCTTGAGCCATCGTATCACTCCTAAAGGGCGACATTGGCTTGGTTTATGGTGCCACGTCTTTACGTCTCATCATTCACGAAGAGCTTTCCACTTCGCGTGCGTCTCCGCTGTTGGAGACGGGGCGTCTGAAGCTAAGTTATCACCTTCGACCGTAAGCAGGCTCGCGGAGGCACGAGGGTGGCGAATCCGAAGGTTGGCGCAAAGTGGTTAAAGGTGGATATTCCCCTGACGAAAAATTCGCCATTCTGTTTTCATTCACAGTGAAGTGCGGTCGAAAGACCTAATGTTCTCTATCTCAAAAGAACCCTCGGTGAGCATGGTCGAGGTCTGCGAATAGAAAGTATATCAACGGATGAAGAAGCCCTCTTATCGGCGAAAAATATACACCCCGAGGAAAAGAGCATAGGCGACGAAATGGGAATGAAACGGAGCGGCCCAACGAGGGCAGATCTAGAAGGAGCGGGAAAGCGAGAGCGATCCCCGAAGCGATGAGGAACGCCGAACCGCTAGGAACTACCTCGGCACAGCTGCGACAACGGTATTCTGAAAATTCACCTGGCGGTACCGATTAGCCGTAGGTCTATGTGAAGTACAACACGAAGGTTTACGATGGCCATCCCGGATAAGTCGGACCGACAAAAGAGGCGATGCGAATGTTGCGAGTTCTACGAGGGTCCGCGGACACCCGAGCAGGATGTTATCAATTGAGAGGAAATTGAATACGTCCAGACGTGGGCATCTCGTTGATACGTGGCCTTAGAAGGGCGCGAAATCCGACCACTACCCTCGTCGGTGACCCCGGCTCGTACCATTGCTGGAAGTTGTGGCCGCCTTGCAGGCAGGCCGGCAGGCGGATCGACAGTCGAAGTCTGCCAAAATCACTCGATCACTCGAAATCATCTTTGCAGCGATTACAAAAGAGTGAAGCGAGCCTTAAACATTTACATTTAACAAAATCGGAACCTGATGTAGGCATCCGAGCCTTTTCCAAAATGATTTACATAAATAGATGTCGGTATTCAAATTGTTTATACAAAATATCGTATCAAAAAGAACACATGAAATGAGTGCGCATTAACCGACATCACTAAGATTTCTTTTCTTTATGACTCGATGCTCCTCGATCTTAAGATTTTATCGATCGCTATCATCCTTTCGGTACACACAACGCATTGGTAAAACAATACATTAAGCATTTTCATGCTTAGTGGTTATCATAATCCCAGTTCACCGGTTTCGATTCAAATTAAATCATGCAATTTAATAATTGAGCTTTCAATCATTTGAATGATCGATATAAATCTGATACATATACCTTTTTTATATATATCTGATAAGTTGCCGTTCATTGATCATCTATAAATACATTTCATAATCAATATTTCACAATCTCAAATCAGATTCTGTTCTGCTCACAAATTGATTCCAGTTGCACTTCAATTCGAGTTAATCCAATTCGAGTTATTACTTGATCTGATTCGATTATCTTGGTCAGTTCGATTATGCAGCTTGAATTTGCTTTGTGTCTTCGATATACGAGGATATCAGTCGCCGACCGCAGTGATCCGTGTTTGCAGGCGGTATCACATGGTTTATAACCTGATACAGTCCGTGGCTGTGACTAGTTATAAGCGATCAAATAGTGAACAACTACCGTCACGGTCTCATTTGAGGCTCTTTGATCGGAGTGACACATCGATAGTTCGCGATGCTATTTGTTGACACGTGGTATCTACGTCTATCGCTAATCTTGAAATAAGCGGTTAATATTCTATTAAGGGCGTTCAAATCCTTTATAGCAAAATACCGTACAATATGTACGCTTATATAAGCGATTTATTTTCAATAATCATAGAAATTTTTATATCACGAATATTTCCGATCACTTTTCTCAAATCAATTTAAATCAATTCAATATGCTTTTTAGAACAACATGCAAAAAACTTGAAGCTTGAGGAATAGGAGTTGGTAGAACAAACCCGAAAATATTTGCACTTTGATTCAATCCTTGGAATCTCAATGTGATTTAGCTTTTATCGCCAAGTCGGTCACTATTCGAAAACCATTAAAGAACAATATTATTCAAGTGTACTAGTGGTTTTTGGTTAGGATGTTCGGAGTTTAATATGAGTTCCAATTTAAACATTACATGTAGATGGATTAACGGCTGATAGAACTGTAGAGTGCGAGAACACTCAGTCGGAGTTCGGATGTAGAGTTAGGACGCTTTCGAAGTTGGAGGTCAAATACATGGTCGAATCTGAGGCGCGAAGCGGACCGATGGACGAGTTCGTCTACCGCACCGGTCAAACATCTTATACTCCTCCAGGAATATTAATGTATTCTTGACTCAATGAACTCCGCGGTCGAGAGACACTAAATCGGAGTTCAAGCGAAGGAGATATGACATTAGAAGTTGGAGGTCATCGCGTAGTCAACTTTGTGGCGACTGAGCGGCGAAGCAACGCTGTTTGGCGAGCTAGCGTTTGGCGACCAACGTTGGGCGACCAGCGTTGGGCTGACCACTGTTGGCGACCAGCATTGGGCTGACCAGCGGTGGACGACCACTATTTGGCGAGCCTTGTTTAGCCGAGCCTTTATTTTGGCGACCTTTGTTTGGCGATCAGCGTTTGGCGACCATCGTTTGACTACCTTGTTTTGGCGACCTTTGTTTGGCGACCACCGGTTTGTGACCCTTTGTTTGGCGACCAGCTGTTTGTGACCATTGTTTGACGCTTCTTGTTTGGCGACCCTTTGTTTGGCGACCTTTGTTTGGCGACCGCGGTTTGGCGACCTCGGTTTGTGACCTCGGTTTTGGCGACCTTGACCCGTTTATTTGTTGAGTAAAAGACCGTAGCAGTACGAGTCCAATTAAGAAATTAAAGTCTAACATCAAGTTTATTGATGTGGCTACAATTTCTGAAGGACTTGCAAATTCTCTTTATTTATGATCCAAAACCCGTTCTAAAGATGCAATTTAGTTGACGGCGGACAAGCGGTAGACCAGATTTATTGGGCTAACCTCATTAAAAGGACTATAACTTAGCCTACAGAGGTCCGTCGAGAAATTCAAAGCCCAACATCCAAGATAATTGATGTGGCTACAATTTGAGGACGAACTGCAATTTCCTTCACTTCGTACCCAATCCCAGGCTGCAGGTTCGTTATTTGCCTTGGCTATGATGTGGCAGCTTCCCATGGTTTAAATGCAGCAAACTTTCCCTAAGACGGATAACTACCCTGACAATCCTTGCCGGGTGAAGAAGACAGTAGGAGAAGACCTACCTCATGGAGTTGCAGTCCTAGGTTCAGTCTACCACTTGTAGCTCTTGTTACTACTTAAGCCGTGCTTCGCCAGGAGACACATGGTTCGTCGTCGGAAAATCTAGAAGAAGAAGGTGGAGCCTCTCTCTCTAACTCCCTTTTCTCTATTTTCTTTTCTTATGGATCACTTTGCAATCGTACTTTTAAAAGGAGGAAGCTTAAAGCCACTCTTTCTACGTGCCACATGTCATTTCCTTGATTTTTCCTTTACTCATTTATTTCTCCTAATATCACTTAGACATATAAACTTATTTACAATTATTGTAGGTCCCCATTTTTTACAATTCTATATTTTCTCTTTTCACTTGGGTTCATTTATGGATTCAACAATCATCTAATCAATATTAAAAAAAAATTTTCGAGAGAAAAATACTTGAGTTGGCTGAATTATACGAATATATAATAATTTTTATTATAAAAATTTTAGGGTATTTTGGGGTGTTCTGACTCTCCCCACTTGGCAAATTTAGATCCTCGAAATTACCTTAGTCAACGATTGCGGATCTTAACTGCCAGCATCGTTTTATCACTTTCCCCAGTGGCTTAACGAGTCTTATGGTTTCTCCTGACACCTTGACTAACGGAATCTTCTTATTAGTAATTCCTTCCCTTCGACGAAATCTTTCTTTGGCTCTTCTTCATATGTCGAATCTGGCTTTAGCTCAATTGTCTCGAAGAGACTACATGTAGTCGATCGGTACCTCGTAGCATGGACACGTGAAACAATCTGGATCTTTTCAAGTCAGGAGGTAATGCCAATCTGTATGCCCTTGGTCTAACGATCTTCGCAGGCTGATAAATCTGGGCCTCGGCTGCCGCTTTTCCCAAATCTCATCACCTTCTTCGAGCGATACTTTTCAAAACACTTTTGTAGATCTCATATCAGATATCTTCTTTCATGTCGGCATATGATTTACGTCTGTCGGTGTACATGATCTCTAATCATTTTCACTTTTTCTTCAGTCTCTTGTATCAAGTCGGGGCCAATCACTTTCTTTTCACTTTCCAGTCGAGTCAGTCTGTGGTGTTACACATTTTCTCCCATATAAAAAGCCTCGTAAGGCGCCATTCAATCTTGATTGAAGCTGTTGTTGTGCAAGGAATTCAACTAAAAGCGTGTGTTGATCGGTATCCTCGAGGTCGATCCACCTGACTCCTTAACATATCTTCGAGTCACGGATCACTCTCTCAGATTGTCCATCCGTTTGTAGATTGGCTGTGCAGAAATTGATCGGCGTGCCCAGAGGCCTGCGATTTCCCCCGAAATCACGAAGTAAACCTCGGATCTCGGTGCGAAATAATGGATATAGGAATCATTATGGCAAGACTATTTCCTTGATATCTGGCTGCGCTAGCTTGCCAGTGAATAGTCAGTTCTCAGTAGGAAGTGGCGAGCTTAGTTAATCGATCACCTCGACCCAATGATCGTGCCTTCTCCTGTCCAATAGTAACTTGACCCTGAATCCATGAGTGATTCGGTCGTTTATTTCCGTGCTACAATAATTTGCAATAATCCAGAGGAACTTGATGCTCTGCCTTTACTCTTTGACACACCAAACACTTGGCTACAAATTCGAAACCTCTTTTCATCCGGACCACGAGAATGACATTTTTTAAATCTCGATACATCTTTGTGCTCTAGGGATGGATAGCGAATCATTATGTGCCTCTTCAAGTATGGATTTCCTCGAATCATTACGGTCGGGTACCTGAGCCGTCCTTATAATATAACACTCCATTTTCGTTCACGTGAACTTCGGTTTCCTTACCATTTCATCGATTTATTAACCGTGATAATTTCTCTTGCTTTGCTTTGTGCCTGCAGCGATTCAACGAGCTCGGTCACCGTATCGGTTACGCGCTCTGGTACCATGCGTCGTATAATGACAAATGGGCATTCGGCGCTCAGCGTTCGTATTGACTTTCTACTGAAGCGTGAAGCCACTACATTGGCCTTTCTGGTGAATCAATTCTGTGATCATAATGCTTTATCCGGTTCCATCCATCTCGTTGCTGAGTTAAGCTCTCCTTTGTGAAGCGAAATACTTAAGACTCTTATGATCGGTGTAGATGAAACACTTCTCTCCATACAAATAATGTCTCCAAATTTTCGGCGCAAAATCTGATTGCGACCCGATTCCAATCATGCGTCGGGTAGTTCCTTTCATGCGGCTTCAAGTTGTCTTGAAGCATAGGCTACCACTTACCCTCTTGCATTAGGATTACATCGAGTCGTTTCAGCGGCCTTGTCAGCTAAAAATCGCACCTTCTCTTAGCCAGGTCGGTTGAGTGAAACCCAGGAGCCTCGGTTAAAGAATGCTTTCAACTTATCGAAACTTCTTTGACATTTTTCACTCCATTCATACTTTACATTTTTAAGACAATCTAGGTAAGTAATTTTCAGTCATAGAAAACCCATACTTGAATCATACGCAGTATCTGCTGGTCGAGCTTCACCTTAACTACTAACAACATTTCTGAGTGTTCCATTCAACGACCACTTCTATTTTCTTTGGATCTACCAGTTCATGCTTTCGATACTATATGCTGAAAGGACACTTCATTCTTCAAACTCACACTTGCTCGATTCTTGCTCTGGTACTCTTTTCTCAAGAGTCTCCCAACATTACTCTAAGGTGTGTGTCATGGCTATCCTGATCTTTTGAATACCGCAAGAATGTCGTGCATGAACACTACGACAAAGCGATCCACCTCCCGGTCGGCCACGGTCATTAGGTCACGTGAAGCAGCCGGCGGAGCATTTGCCGATCAAACGGCATTACAAGGAACTCATAATGTCATGCTCCTTCGCCGTCTTATGCACATCGACATCTTTAATTCTCAGCGTGGTACCCCGGATCGCAAGTCAATCTTTGAAAAGATACTTGCACCTTTTTAATTGGTCAAATAGTCATCGATTAAGGCGCGGATACTTGTTCTTTCGCGTGCTTGTTCGGGTTATGCACGTAATCGATACATGGCCAGAGTGTGCCTCTTTCTTTTAACGAAAAGCGGGAGCTCCCGTGGTGATACACTTGGTCTAATAAACCCTTTTCTAGTAGTTCTTGCAGCTGTGATTTCAGATTCCCTTTAGCTCTGAGTGGAGCCATTAAATGCGGTGTAATGGATGCGGTGTGGCACAGTGCAAACACGTCGATAGCAAGCTTCGATCTCACATGTGAGGCGATCACGGCGACTCTTGGGAAACACATCTGGAAAGTCGCTAACGATAGGGATATCGGATACGCTAGGCCTTGCAGCCGCCCATATCAATCACATAAGCCCAGTAGGCTTCACATCCTTCCGTACCATTGTTACAGCGGTGGTAGTGAGATATCACATTAGATAGATGATTTGACCTCTCAGATGAAGGTTGCTTCATCTTCATTGATGTCTTTAAGGTTACTCTTTTCATTCTCTGATGACTATTGTGATGTCGGGACAACCAGTCCATCCCGATATCACATCGAGCTCCACGAAGGATAACTCGATCAAATCTCGAAATTCATGACTCTCGTATTTTGATGGAGACCCGATCTCTGGAACTCATTCCTTGATAACACTATGGCGGCGGGTTCGTCACGAGATGTCATCTTTCGGTTCCTTCGTGATTACCTAGGTTGGGTATGTCGGTCTGTGTATGAATGAGTCGATCTGGATCACATCGATGCATGCGTAATAGTATCAAAGATAGTAAGATGCAGGCTATCACATCACCCGGAGCGTCGGTATCTTCAACGCTTTCATTACATATGCTCTAGGTGAACATGACCATCTTGCCTGAGAGTTTGTGTCAGGAGCGCTCATTGATCTGACACTCTTATTGCCTTTGTAACACTAAAGGCTTGTACCCCAGTCTGTGGTCGTGTAAATGAAACGAGTATAGAATGATCTTGCTCTATGCTCTTTGGATCCCTGAAATCAAACAAGCACACAATAAGTCTCGACATTCTCCTTTATGATTTTCTCCGCGATAGAGGCGATGGGAGGCAATCGTCTCCCCAGAAGGACCTCTGGTGTACTCATGTGATGGTCTTGGTAGAGTAGTATTCTATCATTAGCACATCTTTATAGAGTGATTGGAACCTGTGGTCTATAATTTCTTCCTTCTTTGTTGTTGTGAAATTGGACTAACTGGATTTCTTTCCTATGTTTTTTATCCTTTCTCTCTTTTTCCTCTTTCTTTACTCTTTCCATTCAATGCCGTATCCTGATTTTGGAGAAATCCTCGGCGAAATGTGGCATGGAAGCGATATGGTCATTAAGTAGATCTTCAAACCTACGACACTTTTCTTCCTCGCTCCTGAGCATCTCGGGAGCATGCGCTTCGGCCAGAATCGTGAATTCTCTTTGATATTCGATCCACACTCATCACGTCTTTGCTTGATTGTAAACTCTCGTCTCATGTTGTTCGGATAAATGCGACCCACATAATGTTTGTGAACTCATCGAGAAGAACTCCCATGTCACTCTCGATGGTGCGGTCACAGTCACGGAAACCCGCGCGATAAGCCACAAATCACAGTAATGAGTCGCACATTCCAACTTCTCTTGAGTTGTGCTTGATGCATTTGCCTGACATTCGCTGGTTCTCTCAGGCGATTTTACGCCATAGAAGGCTCATCCTCTTTCTCCCCATAAAATCCTACGGTCGGTACCTTGTTCTCTGATGGTGATCGCTTTGGAGCAATTGCGGCTGGTTGCCGGCTCTTTGTAATCTACTGAACTAGGCTGGCGGGATACCCGTAGTACCTCACGCGCTGATACAGTTCATTCATTAATTGGGGCATGGGATGCTTGCCCTTATTACTAAGCGGGATTTGTTTGGGCGAGTCCCTTTGGTCATCCCTCGACCACACAAAGAGGCCGAATCGTCCATGCTTATCTATTAAGACCCAGTAGTCAGCGTCGATCATGTCATCCCTTTATATGCAAATGAAATGCATAAACAAATTCAAAATCGTTTACAAACAATTTAAAAATCATTTTGCCAGAGCCTTCAAACCTAGGCTCGATGCGATCGTTGGCCCTTGCAGGCAGGCGGCGGGATCAGAGCGATCGGGGGTGCACTAAAATCCTTTCGATCCTTTCGAAATCATATCTTTGCGAGGCGATTACAAAATTTGGGCAAGCGTAAGAGCATTTACGACAACAAAATCCATTTACAATGAGCATCGACCTTTTCAAAATGATTTACATAAATGGTATTCGATATTCAAATTGTTTTATCTGAAAATATCCATATCCAAAGAACACATGAAATGAGTGCATGTGGTATACTGAGATTTCTTTTCTTTATGACTCGGCGCTCCTCGATCTTGGAGTGCTTCTATCGATCCTTATCTGTCGCTCGGTACCTGGCATTGGTAAAACAATCGCTAAGCATTTTCATGCTTAGTGGTTATCTGAAATCCATTCCTCGATTTGATTTAAATTAAATCATACGAATTTAATAATTGAACTTTCAATCATTTGGATGATCATTATAAATACAATACATATACCTTTTATATATACAATAAGTTATAGTTCATTGATCATCCCGTAAATACATTTTCATAATCAATATTTTCACAATCTCAAATCAATTCAAATATGCTCCCACGAGTCGATTCGATTACGCACTTGATTCGGGTTAAAATCAATTAGTTGTCTTTAATCCAATTCGATTATGCCCGATCAATTCGATTATGCGATCAATAATTGATTATGCCCATAGCAATTTGCTTATGTCTTCGATATACGAGGATATCGAGTCAGAAGCGCAGTCCGTGGCTGCGGTAGAGTATCACATGGTTTATAACCGCGATGCGGTCATTACGGGCTCTTTGTTGGTTATAAACGATCAAATAGTGAACACTCTTAGATCACGGTCCGTGAAGTACAGCGAATTGACACATCAATAGTTCGCGATCTAGCTATTTGACCACATTGGTATACCCGATCTATCGCTAATCTGAAATAAGCGGTTAATATTCTATTAAGAGCGTTGAATCTTTTATAGCAAAATATAGTACAATAATAACGCTTATATAAACGATTTATTTTCAATAATCATGAAATTTTTATATGCAAATATTTCACGATCACTTTTCTGAATCAATTCATCAATTCAATATGCTTTTAGAACTGACATCTGTGAAGCGAGGAATAGGAGTTGGTGAAGCAGGCAAAATATTTGCACTTTTGATTCAATCCTTGGAATCTAAATCCACGATTTAGCTTTCCTCCTCGTCAGTCCCCTATTCCAAAACCATTAAAGAAGCAAATATTATTCAAGTGTCTTAGTGGTTTTGGTTAGGATTGATTTTAGTTTAATATGAGTTCCAATTTAAACATTCTATATGTAGATGGATTCTTGACTCAATGGGCTTTCCATAGGTGCGAGAACACTCGATCGAGTTGGATGTAGGAGTTAGAGACCTTTTCGAAGTTGAGTGCATAGTCAAATCCTGGTGACAGGCAGACCCAGACTGGACAGAGTTCGTCTACCACCTTGGTCAAACATCTTCTATACTCCTCAGGAATATTAATGTATTCTTGGCTTCGACTAATAGAGTCAAAACGCTGTCGGAGTTCAAGCGAAGGAGACGTCCGAAAGTTGGAGGTAAATGCGTAGTCGCTTTGACGAGCTGACTGGCCCGACGAACAGCTGCGACGAGCCTTGTTTGGCGACCAACGTTGGGCTGACCAGCGTTGGACGACCCAGCTGTTTGGCGACCAGCGTTGGGCGACCAACGTTGGGCGGCATTTGTTGGAGCGGCCGTGGCGAACCTTGTTTGTGACCAGCATTTGGCAGCGATTTGGCGGCCGGCTGTTTAGCGGCGTTGGCGACCCTTTGTTGGCGACCTCCGGTTTGGCGACAAGCTGTTTGGCGACCCTTGTTTGGCGACCTTTGTTTGGCGACCCTTTGTTTGGCGACCTTGTTGGCGACCAGCATTTGTGACCTCGGTTTGACGACCTCGGTTTGAACCCGACGTTTGTTGTTCGGAGTAAAAGAGTAATAAAAGCAGTCTCACGAGGAAGTCGATTAAGAGATTGAAAACTATTATCAAGTTCATTGATGTGGCTACAATTTCTGAAGGACTTACTGCTAAATTCTCTTTATATATGATCCAAAAAACCCGTTCTAAGGTACGGCTAGTTGACGGCCAGACAAGCGACGACAGTTGTTTGGGTGACCTCATTAAAGGACTATATGCTACAGAGGTCAAATCGAAATTCAAGCCTAACATCAGATAATTGGAAGTGGCTACAATTTTACTAGAAGGACACTGCAATTTCCCTTCACTTAGGTACCCAAAAATCAGCTCTAAGGTTCGGCTGGCTGCGCTGCAATGTGGCAGCTTCCCATGGTTTAAATGCAACCAAACTTTCCCCCCAAGGCGGATAACTACTGACAATCCTTAGGGTAGAAGAAGACCAAGTAGGAAGACCTACCTCATGGAGTTTGTCGAAAATCCCCGGTTCCAGTCTCTACTTGTAGCTCATCTGGGAAGGACTTCCCTTCGTAGCCGGCCCAGGAACTGGTTCGATCGTCGGAAAATCTAGAGGAGATTAAGACCTCTCTGCGCTTTCCCTTTCTCTATTTTCTTTTCTTATGGATCATCTTAATCGTACTTTTAAAAGGAAGCTGCTCTCTTTCCTACATGCCACATGTCATTATGATTTTTCCTTTATATTTATTTCTCTTAATATCACTTAGGCATATAAACTTGTTACGATGACCCTTGGGTTATTTTACAATTTCTATATTTTTCTCTTTTTCACTTGGGTTCATTTTATGGATTCAACAATCATCTAATCAATATTAAAAAATTTTCCCGAAAAATACCCCAGTTGGCTCAATTATACCGGAATATATAATAATTTTTATTATAAAATTTTAGGGTATTTTGGGGGTGTTCTGAGAAATCCACATGTGATCTCCGGAGGGTTTGCGGGAGGGGAGAGTCCGGCACGGCTACGGAGGCCACTTAGCGGCATAAGATAAGGAAATCTTAGAGTACAAAGCCCAGTATCAAAGCTTCCTAATTTGGATACTACCATAACCTTTTAGACTTCGACATGGAAGGTACACCGACATCCCATGATGACCAGTGTGATAAAGCCATAGTAGCGATAAAGCGATCCACGGGGTCCTTGTACGACAAGCTGACTTCGACTGACATCATACCAGCATCATCTTTCGACCAAAATAGACATTGGAAGGGGAGAAGCAGAGGCAGGTCAAAGCACACTAGTGGGTTCTTGGGAGAACGAGTCACGCCATGGTCGATGCGGTACACACTTTGGGAGACCCCCGTGCGGTATAACAACGGTGAAAGTTTCTCATAGTAGATGCCCCATTGGCAACGTATTCTTGGGTAGGCCCTCTCTCTCGTACCATAAGTTTAGTTCCCTCCGTATCACATGGTTATCAAATTCCCATTGCGAATGGGGTAGGAGCGATTCGAAACCGGTAGTAGCGGAGATACCTGACATCGATGGGCAAAACCACAGTTGGCGACATCTACGAGCGAGTTTCGATATGCGGGACAAAGTGAGCACTTTCATTTGCGCCTCGGAAGAACTAGAGCGGTCTCGACTTGGCGACACTGCTAGAACACCTGCGTCTACGTGGTCTGGTGGCGAGGGCCGGTGAAGCCCTATCATGGCTTTCTAAAGAACGTGGAGGTATTCGCTGGAAGCGGAAGACATAGGTGGAATCGACGGCGGTGATCGCCTGGTGAGCGTCGGTCCGTCAGCACAAGTCGGTGAGAATAAAGAGAAGGAGTTTTACCCCTGAAAGGTAGAAGGCGATTAACGAAGAGGTCGTGGCTCCTCAATGAAAGCCCGATCGGTGGAATACGAATGGTTGACGGCGTTATTCTCGTCAAAAGAAAATGGCAAATTAAGCGACTTTGCATCGATTTCCACCGGACATCAGCGGGGCACGCGAAAGATAGCTTCCACTACACCTCGGATGATCTCATAGTGGCCAGCCGTGGCCGGAGTCGCGAACTCCTACGACTTCATGGGCGCCTTCTCGCTTCTGACTAGATCAGTATGGACGGCGACGAAGGACCTCATTTGTCATGATCAGTACGCTGCTCAGTGATGCCGCTGGGTGAAGCGCGGTGCCACCTACGGTTGGTGAGCGAGATGTTCAACAGGTGGAGCTTATGGGAGGTATATATAGACGACATGTTGGTAAAATCGGTAAAGTAGAGCTCCCGCCCACCTAGCGGGGCGTTTCAAGTTGCAGGCTCTGATATGAGTTAAACACGATGAGTCAGCGCCAGGTCTCGGCCGGGAAGTTCTTGGGTTTCCTGGTCAACAGTCGAGGAATAGAGGCAAACCGGATAAGATAAGGTGTGCTTTCGATATCTTTGCCTCAGCCCGAGCAGTAAGGACATTCAAACGCGTGAGGAGAATGGCTGCCTTTGAGCCACTTAAATGTTTAAAGGTCGACAAATGTCAGCCTTTCTTTCAGGTCCTAAAAAAGGCCTTCTAGTGGGATGCACGCTGCAAGGAGGTGTTCACGGCACTCAAAACCTACCTGAGCTCTCCCGCGTTACAGTAAGCCACACGAGGAGAACTCCTTACTCTTTACCTAAGCGGGTTCGAGGACTTCTCCAGCTAGGTCCTTTGGTCGGAAGACGGGACGAGTCTGTGGTAGTCCCCATTATTGCGTAGGAGCTCGGGGGAGGGGCGGAGGGAGGTAATCCCAGATGGAAGGCGAAGTCCTCATGTTGGTAGCGCATCCTGAGGCTGACCTTGCTGAGGCTCATACGTTGAAGTCCCAGGCCGGATAACTCGGATGGAAACAAATGCAGAGCGAGGAAACCTCCAGGAGGTAACAAAGTGGGTACATGGAAATTTGTGGAGTGGGTCGACACCAGTGCAAGACATCGGTAAAGGGCGAATCTTGGCAAATTTCATCATGGAATTCACCGGCGAGTCTCTGAGAGGCTAACAGCACCGAACCTCCCGTCTGATTATTCGTGAAAGGAGCCTGATACTTGAAGAAGCGGTCACGGGGTGATCGACCTCTCGAGATGGGATAGATAGATGCGCCCTCAGTTGACTTCGACCTCCCGATAACGGTCGAATATAGAGGTTGTCATGTTTGGACTTAACCTCGCCCACTTCATGGACGGATCAGGTGGCGGCTACTCTCACACAATTGGTGGTAAAGCGGATAGAAGACTCTGAGACGAGGAGGTGAAAGATGATCTTATATCTCGAGTGTGAAATTGCTTAAGAAGTTGTGCGAGTTTAGATTCGACATGTACAGAATAGAATTCGAGTTGATGCCTTAGCGAAATTTGTAACTGACCTCATGAAGACTTGGGCACTAATACATTGAACACCTCCCAGAACCCTCAGTAAACATCGACAACGGAGAAGTCTCCCCTGTGATGTCAGGAACAATTTGGATGGACCCGTTGGATACTTAGTGGATGGTACATTGCAATGGCCCCAGGAGGCATCGAGCTGAGCGACGTCATGGGTCAGTTCATCGGGGACCCTTTATAAGCGAGGCTTCTCTGGCTGTTTAAATGCATTAGGAAGGAGGCCACAAAGGCATTTATAAAGAACCACACGGAGTTCTGACCTTAGCAGAAAACCCAAGATAAAGGGGTACTTATCGCCCACAATGCTCAAAGACGACAGAGTCGGGTCACTTAAAATGCAAAGCTTCGTTAAGAGCATGCCAAGATCTCATCTCCCATCCGAGCCACTTAACGTCACTACAAGCCCCCGCCCTTCAAGAATTCGGGGTTGGGACATATCGACCCCTACCCATCGAATGGGCCAATGCAAATTTATCATCAGAGGCCAGGACTATTTTAATTAAATGGGCTTCGAGGCCGAACCCCGGGCGACAATCACATAATGTATGCACGAGAATCTCGTATGGCGTTCTATAATATGCAGGTTCGGGATCCCGAGGTCCCTCGTGTCTGATAATGGGAAACAGTTCGACAATCCTAAGTTCAGGGATTTCTGTGCCGAGCTCGGGATCAAGAACTACTACTCGTCCCCAGCTCATCCGTAGTCCAATGGGCAAGCAGAGGTCACTATAAGGGCTCTAAAGACAACACTGAAAACCAAATTGGAAGATTTAAAAGGAAAATGGGTAGAGTACCTCCCGAGGCATGGTACAGACTACGCCAAGTCAACAACTCAGAAACCCCATTCGCTCGCCTTCGCAATCGGCAAAGAGATCTAGCCTAGGCCCATGTTAAAATCACCAAGGATTGAACTCGCAAGCACCGAGCACAACGAAAAGGTCCTTCAACTAAACCCGATTTCTAGAAGAAGTGTGAGCAGTCCTCGGTTTACGGAGGACTATCACGTAAAGACACGAGATACGATGACCAAAGGGTCGCCTAGAGTTACAAGCCGCGACTTTTGGTTCTAAAAGCCTCCGCCAAAGAAGGGAAAGACCCTACACATGGAAAATCGACCTAATTGAAGCGGCCCTATATCGTATCCCGATATAACCGACTCTAAGAACTATGAACTCCAAAGGGAAGAAGGAAAAGCCTTGCCCAACTCATAATCACGAACATCTCAACGATTCTACCATCGAAGACTCCTGGAGCGTAGTCCGCAATAAAGGATCCAACGTCTTGATTTTGAATAACACTCTATATGTCCTTTTTTAAGCTATTTAGTATTACTAAGTACAAAAAATAAGTTATAATGATAGCTAGAGCTCCTACTGAAGTAATTCAGTGCAAGAAGCTTACGATTCATAAAAGATTGTTCTTTATTTCAAAGGAGCTACGCTTAAAGACAAAGAATCACATCTACAAAGCCGCCTTAAGATTCGAGGCAAGCAAGACGAACAGCTTCTCACTCCTCGTAAAGAAAATAAAAACCCACAGGAAAAAGAAGAGAAAAAAGAGAGCGAGGAGTTCGGTTGACAAAGCTCTAAAAAAGTCACATAACACAAATACAAAATTTCATTACAGGGAGGTTACAATCACCTTAGAGGATTACAAAATCTTTCTTTGCATCTAAAAAATTACAGTTAGCCAAACCGTTCTTCACATAAGCTAATACCCGGTCAAGGCAAAAACCACAAGAAAGGGAAAGAGAAAGAGAAGGAGAGAGAGAAAGAGAAAGAAAAGAAGAAAGAGGAAAGAAAAAATAAACGGAGAAAGCGGTACTTAAAAGTTTTTCTTTAAAGCACACCACCCCTCCGAATGCTCCCTGCTACGCCCATCAACGGGCATACTAGTGGAACAAACACAACTCCCATAAGGGAGGAACTAGGGAAAAACACAACTCCTACAAGAGGTAGACCATCAAAACCAAATGCCGGCCCGCGATCACCTGATAGACCCCATGCAGTGATGACCAAACCCTGACGCTTCATCATGTGCGAACTCCAACCCTGCCAAAGAAAGGAAGAAGTAGGGAAGCATAGTATTACCACAGAGGGATCGCTATTTATAAGGGAGCCTGGACACTTAGAAAACCGTGCAATCCGTCCTAATTCTTCATGGATTCTCATTAAAGCCACGTATGCTAAGGAAGGAAGACGAAAAGGCACAAATGTACCTCAAGAGTCGAATAATTTCGCTTTCAGAGCGACAAACAGAAGGGCCTTAGCGCCGGAGCCCTGAGCCTGGGCCTTCAGAGCTTAACACTGTAGAAGGCCTTAGGGCGCCTCGGGAGCCCAAGATTCAATGCAGCGACAGCTCAGAAGGCCTTAGCGCCTGTGAGCCTAAGAGGTCGCTTTCAGCTTAACAAATTAGGGAAGGCTTCCAAGGTCTGAGCCCAATAAATTAGCTTATAAGAGCTTAACAAATGTGAAGAACTTAGCACCCAAGAGCCCAAAAGAGAGCTCGCTCGTAGAGCTTAACAACTCACAGCGCCTTAGCGCCCTGGAGCCAAAGAGCTTAGTCACAGAGCTAACAAATTAGGAAGGCCTTGCAAGACCCTGAGAGCCTAGTAGCTCGGGCCACAGAGTTTAATAGCTCAGAAGGCCTTTAGCGCCTAGAGCCCAAAGAGCTCGCCAAAGCTTAACAACTCAGGAAGGCCTTAGTGCCCGAGAGCCCAAGAATAAATAGAGTTTAATAGCCAGAAGGCCTTAGCGCCAGAGCCTAGTAGTCATTTTCAAAGCTTAATGTATCAGAAGGCTCTTACGCCCGGAGCCCAAAGAGATTTCACCAGAGAGCTTAATAGCTCGTGAAGGCCTTTAGTACTAAGAGCCCAAAAGAGTTTCCGCCTTTAGAGCTTAACAAATTGTGAAGGCCTTAGCGCCCGGGAGCCCAAGATTCAATTTTGTAGAGCTTATCACCAAGAAGGCCTCGCCTGTGGAGCTTGCAGAAATTAGCTTTCAGCCATCCCTCGTAGCCAAAGAGCCATTAAGCCATGTAGCTTAGGAGCATAGTAGCTCAGATTGTAGAGCATAACTACTGTGAAGGCTAAAGGCTGGCGAGACATGTGTAGCTCACAGAGCCCAGAATAGACAGGCAGCATAATCAAGCCAAAGAAGACTTAGGGGCCGGGGACTGCCGCCTAAATCGACAAAATAATAAAAGGAGCGATGAATTTAGCCTGAATCTTTATGTATCGATTTAAAATCCATGGTCAAGCAATACAAAACTCCTCGGCTCCGCCAGATATAGCAAGGTTAAAATAAAAGGCCTAAGCTCTGAAGCTCAGCCTCGATCATGGAAGTAGAAGAGTCAAAGATTTAACACCACGGCGAGGCAGAAGAGCCGGTCTCCGAAAGAACCGAAGATCACCAGCAGGAGTACGATCAGGCCCCCGAAGCACTCTACGCCCCATCAACCTCAAACAAAGCGCATTCTTCTACCTCATCTAAAGATGGATGTTGAACCTGTGCCCAGGAAAGCCTTCCTGGAAGCCCGACGTTGGAAGGTAAGCCACTCGGAAGCCCATTGGGTGCATGCCTTATCTTTAAGCTCCGCTATCACTTCGCCCCTCCAAACAAATTAGAGCCTCCCGCCCTCGCAAGGTCTATCCGGTTTAATGAGCTCCTCCGCTGCCGCTCCACTGAGTCTCACTCTGTGAGCCTCTCGCGAACCTGGCCCAAATGACACTTCGCTCACAAGTCACCTCGATGTACCGCTTACTCCTCTCCGCTACCGCAGCTGCCTTCGCGACCTTCGAGTCCTTTCGAGCCTTCTTTTCCTTATCCCGCCCGCACTTCCGCTGTCAAGCATGCTTCAGTCGACTGCGGCTTCATGAGCTCCTCAGTCAAGTCCCCAGATCCGGGTCTCAAAGGCCACTTCCTGAGGTCGTAGCTAACCTTAGCCTTGTAAGACTTCGCCGCCTCGCGAGCTCCCTGGTGAAGGCCGGCCCTCCGCTGCCTTCGCATAAGTAGCCACCGCTAAAAACAAAAAAAGTCACCTAACATAATCAAGAATAAAGAAAAAGATCGACGAAAGCACTCGACGCATTTAAGAGGTTCCGGGCGTATATCAGAGCCCGACTTACGTGGCCTCTATCTTCCCGAGGCTCCGAGAGTCGTGAAGGATGGAGGAAACACTTCAATGGGGCAGCTTTGTACGAGAAAGCAGAGAGTCCTCACTCACTGCAGCCTCGAAGTGATCATGATCCCCCGTCACCTAATCTGACATTGCAGGAGGGGGCGCAGCACCCCGCGATGTGGGACTCCAAACCGAAAGATGAAGAACCTCCAAGGGGGGCTCAACCGCCCCCCAAAGAGTCTCCAGCCCCGACAGAGGACGAAGGCAAGGAAGAAGCTCCCACCTTTAGGATCTTACCCCATAGGGGGCAACCTCCGCGAGGCCTGAGGCTTCGGGCTTCACGCCTCATTTTTCTTGCTAGCACCTTCAAAGTGCCCGAAGCTCTCTCCCCGTAGGCTTCGCTGCCATAAGGGGCCCAAACGTAAGGTGAGGAGGACTCGAGACAGGAAGCTTCATGGGATCTGGGAAAGGGGAGAAGATCTCGTGAGCGCCGAGCAAGCTCGCGACCGGACGGCCCGAGGATATCCCGACCTGATGAGCTAGGAACAGCACGCGGGCGCACTCCGACCAATTTTCGCCCACCTCCTCATCTTCAGATCGAGATCGGGCCGAGCACACGCCGACCAAGGCAATATTGTAAATATCCTACAACCTTGAAAAACTGTGACAAACCAAAGCGAAGGAGCTCACGAGGTTCTCTGGGGTAGTCCAGACTACAGAACGCCTGCAGCCCCCAAATAAAGGGATTGTTCTCCCAATGACGGCCACTAACAGAATAACGCCTTCCAAAGACGTATAAGATGAAGGTCCGAAATAATCAACTTACTGAGCGCTGAGATATAAAGAAAGCCTTCTGGCCGCCTTTAATGCTAAGAAACAGTGGCTACGATGGGAACGCCAGCCTCCGCCCCAAAAATGACTAATGTACCCCCACTTAACACCCCGTAAGTCAGAAAGTCGAGAAGGCGCATACTGAAATGCCGTTAACCTTTATAAAAGGACACAAAGGGAAGCGAGGCCACTCGAATGCCACCTCTCAAAAGCACACCATCTCGCACTTCGATCACGTAGGTGGTCAAAGACGCTAGTGGCACTAAACCCGGATCCTAACTGGGCCCATACCGGGCTGCAAAGATCTCACCATATAAAGGTTCGACTCGACTAGGGCCCACGACCTCAACATTCTGTATGGCAGCCCTCAAATATTTAGAGCCGCTAGATATTGAATTTCATTAATTTTTCCTTCGCTCTTATCCAAGGAAAGGAGGTTCATCGTAACCCGATGAACCCCACTACAACTAAACTGCCGTACTCGGGCGATCGGTCCGCCCCGAACTAGACGCCTCACAGGATTACGCCTATGCGCAAATGTAAGAGCGACTGTGACCTATGGATACGCAGGCTAAGAAAGAAAAAGGAGATGAAAATGCAACCCAATCGAAAGCAGTCCCAGAGCCTCGCAAGACTCTCTCGAAACCAAAGACAAAGGAGAAGAAAAGACGTACCAAGTCTAGAAACAAGACGAGGGACACTAACCCTAAGCGAGATATCAGGGACCACCAAAAGCAATCCTGAATAATAGTCGGACAAAATTCAAGAAAAATGGAAGCCCAAACTTGCAGAGGCAAAAAAGCTTTAAGAACAAGGGAACAAAGTGCAAATGGTCAAGGGACGTTTTTAAGGAAGCTAAGAGCCACAACCGAAATAAACGCAAAAATTGAGAAGCCATCATTATCACAAGACGTTGGAAGGCGACAAAGCCCAAATCAAACCCTTCCTGAGTAGCCACGTGGGTATCACCCCTGATCCGAGAAACAGTACAACCCTTGCCTACGCTCGCTTTAGTCAAAGGCTAGGGGGCAATTGATCGGGTTTAAAATAATGGGTGCGCAGGCCTAGAACACGGGTCCAAATGCCAGGCTTAAGAAGGGATTAAGAAGGTGCCTAAAGATCGTTGGTCGGGCCCTCATGGCATCTCCCAAACACAAGCCCAAAACAAGGGCCCAAGTTACCTCTTCAAAAGGCTGGTAATATAATCAAAGAACTCGTACCCAATCTCCACCATTTAGGAAAGTAGGATATTTCCTAATTATTGCCCATTAATTATCCCTTATTAATTGGTTTACGATAAGGAAAGAAAATCCCTCACCCAATGGAAGAAATATTGTATCATCATCCAACTAGGAAACTGATCATGATGACCCATTATAAATACCAGGCCACCTCATCAATGAAAGGTATGCACAAAACTTCATTCCCTAAGTAGTTGATCTTCTCTTCCACTGGAAAGAACTGACTTAGGCATCGGAGAGGGAACGGGCTAACCTCCGCCGATCCTTTTTGTTTCTTGTTTTTGAAGAGGAGCCCGACATCCAGACAAGTGGACTGTACCAAAGAATCTCCAAAGACGCCCACCCTGGGCTCCGGCTTGAAAAGCATCATCACCTAGGATGTTTCACGCCGGTTAAGGTTGAAGCCCTGGCCCCATAAAGCACTTCATCGAATCCTCCAGTTGCAGTTGAGTAATACCATGCTTGAAATGGATTGCAAAGAGGTGTTTACTGCATGCTCTTTTGGTAAGGAAGATGCCTCAATTTGGGTGTTTAATAAAGAAGTAAGTCCCTTACCTCCTCGGGGTGCAAATTTAAAATTAGTTTTCATTAGAAGACAAGCAAACTGGGTAGCACACGCTTCCAGCCGCAGCCACCTGTTCATAGCCGCTACTTCCTTTTACTTCTCGAGGCTCCGTCATATCTTGCAGGCCCTACTTTGATATGAATTTAGTTTAGCATCCCCTTAGGGGTTTTTCATTAAAAAAAAAAAAACTATAATTTAATTAATTTAAATGATTTAATAACATAAAACAAATTATGATAATTTATTTTTTTTCTAAATTTATATATTTTTTCTGATTATTATATAAACACTATAAAGTTGATTCATCTATTAACACTATAAACAAATTTTGCATAATAAGTTGTGTGGATGGTGCTCCTGCCGTTTGTTTGACTAAATTTCAAACCTCCAAAAGTAGATTTTTTAACAAGTTTGACTGTCCAGCCTCTAAAGGTAATTCAAAATACCTATAAAATAAAATAGGAAAAGGAAAATTGATAATCCAAAATACTTATAAAATAGGAAAAAAATTGAAAATACCTATAAAATAAAATAGGAAAATGAAAACTTTAAATAGGTAAGAACATAGGGAGGAGAGGATCTTGAGTTCAATTTCAAGTGGGGACAGTAGTTTACTATAATGTAATTATTGTGGTGATTTTTAAATTTCACACGAACATACCAAATACAAGTATGCGGGCTGCCTATGAGCTTGTACAAATGGATTTGGCTCTTTTATTCTACTTTTAGCTTAACCTCATACCGATCATGCTAAATTTTAATTTGGGTGCAAATAGTAACTATAATGTTTAGTTGTAAAAAAAACATTTTAATTTTTCCAAAAATAGAAGATATTTTCCCAAAAATAAAAGATACATGAAAATCACCATCAAAAGGCAAAAAAATATTAACATTAAAAGCTGGCCGGGTGCAAACTCAATATATATAAATCACAATTAAGCAAAACACAGATACACACAAACACAAATCTGCCGGGGCTTCTCATCTCATCCTTAATCGAATTTTCTTCTTCTGAACAAAAAAAATGACGTCGTGGTCTGTGTTTATTATCGTGTGTCTGATGATATATGTTTCCGATACACAAATGAAGGTCTCCATGGCAGATTTGGTGGACGACACATGCAGGCAGACACCCAACAACGTTCTGTGTGTGGAAACTCTGCGGGCAGACCCAGGAAGCACAGGCGCTGACGTCAGAGGCTTGGCCATAATCATAATGGATAAAATCAATGAAAAAGGGCTCGCAACTGTGGAGCAAATCAACAACTTGTTGGCCTCAACTACAGACCCAAAAAGGATGGACGCTTTGAGATCTTGTTTGAGGTACTATAATAATGGAGTTTTGGGTCTTGACGTCATAGCAGCCAAGCAAGCTCTTGAGAAAGGTAATCCCATACTTGCAACACAGCTTATGAATGACGCAGCTGGCAATGCCCGCAACTGCGAGGATCGTGTGAGCACCTTCGAAGGGGGTTCTCCCCTTACTTCTTCCAATACCATTGTCATTGAACTCTCTTTTATTGCTGCTGCCATTGCCAGGCTCGTCAAGTGAGCTATATACAGTCTTGTCTTCCTTTCTTCGTAAGGGCATAAAGAGATGAAGGGTTTTGTCTAAATCCAATTAAAATGTTTAGCAATAAAAAAAAAAAAATTATGCATTATTCTTATCATAAAGGAAACTTAAATTAATTGACGCCACAAGTGACAGTCCATGCACCACCTTCAGACAAAAGTGTTCTTGAAGAGCGTAAAGATATTATATCTCACATTATAAATTATATTATTAGGAGCATTTTTGTATAAATGGGTGTCAATTTGTATCTCTTTTTGGATTTTGAAGAAGGAAGTTAGTTTTTCAAATAAATTTTGGATTTATCCCTACAAAATGATTATTTCTTTGATATATAGGGGGATGAGATTGAAACATACAAAACCTCATTTGGTAAGTGATCATAACTAAAATGGAGAAAGATACATCGGATAATGAAGTCTCTAAACAGAAACAACAATATGATTTTGATGAATATAAATGTTGAGAAATATTATCATATTTTATTTTTAGAAAAATACAACTATTTTTAATTATAATATGATTAAGCCAATAAGATTCTTACCTGCTGGTTAAAGAGTTATGAATGCAGGCTGATCGGTACTTCAGCCTAAGCATGTAGAAGGGACCAAGTTCTAAGTTTTTAAGCATAGAGAAGGGACCAAGTTTGAATCTCTATGAGAAGAGATTAATTCAAGGATAACAATGTAATGTAAAGTGAATATATTTAAAAAAATATTATAATATGATTAAATTAGAAAAATATTTTTTATTATCTAGAAGTTTATCACTGTTTTGAAAAAAAAAAAAACTTGGAAAGGGGTTTAACTATTTAAAGTTTTTCTTAATATATATAAATCTTTCCCCTAAGGAATGAATTCATATTTAATAAATAATAAATATTATTTCACTCAAAATCCTTATCATAGAAAAACTTTATTAAACAAAGTTCTTATTTATAATTCCAATTTTGTTATTTATATATATGATAAAATTTTTATCCTATAATCTAAATTACATCTTCGTGAATTTACTTTGATCAAGAAATCTGACAAATCAAAAAGCACACCAATTTTGAGAAATTGAATAAATTAAAATTTTTACAAAATGCACCAAGTAATATAATGATAAGTGAGTATTGTTCCCACAAAGAATTGGGTTACTAAGTACCGACTCTAATTTAGCCTATACTCTATTTGGATGGTGGAAAATTTATAGAAAAAGTCAAAGACACTAATCTAGGCATGCAATAATGACTCTATAAAGACTACAAAGCCTTATGACATATATTTCACCTAAACAATGATATATGAACCTCCTAACCCAATTAATCAATGATTAGTTTCATCATAAAGATTTCGATTTCACTAATGTATATTCGAATCTCTCTGAAAGCATCCGCACACCCTTAGAAAAGGTTATACTTCATCTCTCGCTCAAACTACTGGCACTAAGGATGCAAGAACCCAAAATCTAATACCACACCTAATCTCACTTATATTCTATCTCATGATAATTAGATGGTAATCATCCATGGTCTAATTCTAACTCTCACTTCGACCTTGAATCAAAACCACAACCATGCAAATATCGACTAAATACCCACAAACATTAAGATCCAAATGAAATACTCAACATAATATGAAATAAAACATCAATCAATATAAATTAGGAGAGATTCATAAAAACATGTCTTTGGCTACATCTAAACCCTAAGAAAACTAACTAAAACATAAGTGGAAGAGTAAATACAACCATCAAAAGAAAGAAAAATGGAAAAGAAAAGAGAGAAAACAAATTTGGCGTTGAAGCTCCCTTCTTCTCCTCCATTATCTTCTTCTTCCTCAAGTGTTCTTCCTCTTCTAAGAACAAACCCTAGAAGCTCTCCAAGAACAAACCCTAGGGTGTTTCCACCCAAAGGGAGCTTGTTCTCCCCAAAAAAGGCCTAAAATCCGTCCCAAAATTGTTCTCCTCGATCCCGGGGCCTGAGCTTTAAACCCTCCACAGGCCCAAAATCCACACAAAACTATCCTTGAACGCGGCGACGCTGCTTCGCAACTTCGCAACATTCCGGATGCTTTGTTTCAAGATTCTTCGCAACGTCGCGACATTGGTTCTCAACATCGCGACGTTGCTACAACTCCCCTGTTTTTGCACCAACTTCATAAGGCCATAACTTTGTCATTCGAACTTCGATTTGGGTGTTCTTGGTACCGTTGGAAAGATCTTGAAGTGTATAATCTAGATATGGCCAGGAAAAACACTTTACAAATGATTATAAAGACTGAATGTA
The DNA here is from genome assembly GCA_016808115.1 of Tetrastigma voinierianum. Classification (NCBI taxonomy): domain Eukaryota; kingdom Viridiplantae; phylum Streptophyta; class Magnoliopsida; order Vitales; family Vitaceae; genus Tetrastigma; species Tetrastigma voinierianum. The sequence goes on from JAEQBH010002621.1 coordinate 88,383, forward strand.
CAAAATTCTCCAACAGGTAACTTTTGGGCTCTATTCGCTTCTTCCTTCAACTACTAAGAGTCATAACTTTGTCATTTGAAGTCCAAATGGAGTGAATAAGGTCTCTTTGGAAAGCCTAAGAAGTCTCCTATTCATCTATATCAATATTGTAGCCATTGGGTATCATTGTACAACTTAAAACATCAAAACACAGTAGCTACTGTTGCATGTGTAGTTTGTTGATTTTTGGGCTTTATATCTTTGTTTTTGCTCCATATTGGCTCATAGTTGACCTAATCACAAATTGAACATTTAGAGCATTAGATCACTTATTTATATAATGAAAATACTAAAAATATAAACAAAACATATTGATAAAGTGAGTATAAAGTATACTCATCACACCCCCAAACTTAAATCTTTGCTTGTCCCCCAAGCAAAGGAAACACAAACATAAAACAAAAACACTAAGATAGATATGAGTATGAGTGTGGTGCCAGTACAAATTAAGAGAAAAGCTTGAACAGTTTTGGAAACATGTTACCCAAAATGGGATTCCAAAACATTTATCATCTCTAAAAGACGAGGCATTCAAATGGTATGTTGATTAAGGCAAGTTTTTCCCCTATGCCCTCAATAGATATTTCCTAAAGGGACTCGGTGTAAATAATGTTTTTGGTCTCAAATATAGACTAAGGTTCCAAAACACTCTTCAACCAAACTCAACTCACTCTATTTGAAAGAAAATTAACTAAAATAGGATAAGAACACACATTTTATTCAACAATTAAAACTAAAAAGTAGGAAGCAATGCTAATGAGTTTTAGAAAAGTATCCATTTAGTGGGGATCCATTGGTGACTCCCCACTAGTTGGTTAAGGGCACCGGACATTTATTTTCCCTCGAACTTCACCCCGAACACTCAACTGAAAACCAAAGCACCTACTTGTGAGTAAACTCACTTATTTGTTTCTTTTCTTTTCTTTTTCTCTTTTTGCTTTTTTTAAAATTTTTTTTTCTCTTTCTCTTTTTCTTTTGTTTTTGTTTTTGTTTTTTTTTTCGGTTGAGGCACAATGACAATCCTCTTTATTGAGGTGTCCCATCACTATAGAAGTTAAGGTCTCTCAAGGTAAGTTTAATTTGAGAAAAAGAGGTTGGAGCCAAAGTATATAAATGAGACCTAGTGTGTGTGTGTGTGTGTAGGAGTTTCATTAAGAAATGATTTCTTGAGAAACAATGGGACTATTCAAGCTAAGTATCCCACTACCAAAAGATACACTCAAGTCCTAAATCAAAGAAATGCAAAGGTATCTCAAATATGGCTAAGAAAACAATTTTAAGCACAAAACCAATGCATTCTCAAAAAAATTACTAGGCACCATCTCAACTCATATGAGACACAAAATAAACAATAGAAAGAAAGAAAAACACATGCAAATAACAACCAAACAACTAAAAAGAAATAACTAAAACAGGTAACGAGATACAAAAGCTGGATTTTTGAAAAAAAAAATTGAATTCCTGAATTCACCCCCCAAACTTGAATTAAACATTGTCCTCAATGTGAAACAAAAGCAAGAATGGATAATGAGTACTCCCCTAAGGTTGATCAAGTCTCTGACGCCAATGAATATGACTTGCTTTGGAGGCAAAGGTGTTTGGAGGAATTAGACCCTAGAGTCCCAAATGAGGGGATGTGAATGGTTTCATCTTTTGGTTCTTTATTCAAAATAGGTGAACTTCAGATTTCAACCTTTTAGCTTCTAAAACCAACTTTGAATATTCAAACCTAAAAAAAAAAAAAAAACCAAGATTAGCAAAATTTATTCAAAAACAAACTTAAACTAGTAAGAAATTGAAAAGGAAAAGAAAACTTTTGAACATTTGCCTCCTAAGGAGTTTGCTGTTTTTCAGTCCGATAGACTCTACCAACTACGAATATGTTGTTAATTCTTGCCTCCATCTTTCTCCCCAGGCGATGGTGCCTCATCCTCCTCTAGAGGCAATAATTGTGCTTTCGATCAACAACGAGCACGCAATCTTCAAATCATTATTTTTTATTTTCTATTATTTTTTTATTTTTTTGTTCACAATGGTGGCTTCCATTTCCTTAAAAAACTGAATAGTGCACTCCTCTGTCTTAGGAATAGGGGTCGTCTTCTCATTTTTCAACTCATCATGCATCTTCTCCCATGGAGCGATCTCGAGAATAGTCATAACATCATTTATCTTTTCTTGTGATTATGGAGGATGGCTCATCTTTGTGACAACTAAGGTTTCCAAAATTTGTGCATCATTCTCCATTGTTTGGAACTTCTCAAGTTCTTCATTATCCCTTGAGGTGATGTCTTCATTGTAGCTCAAGTTCTCTTTTTATTTATTCACCTCAAAAGTAGATGTCAAACTCTCATGTTGTCCTTCAAAGGACATTGTAGTCATATTGTCTTGTTCTTTCATATATTTTGCCACTAGTTCTTCTATACTCATACTCTCCTTTTCTTTAGGTTGTTCTTTCTCAAATGTAAGTTGAGTACCAGAAGTGGCCGTTGGAGCCATCTCTTCTTTCAAGCTCTTGAATGGCGTAGGCTGAATTTGAACATTAGCCCTTGTAAATTCAGTTGGAGCTTCGGATGTTGCACATTCGGCATGAACTCTTTGATTCGACCGTAGCTGCCTCAGCTTTGTCATTATCTCATATGGAGGTTGACATATCTCATTTGGATCAAGAAACCTAGGCAACCCAACTTGAGAGTGGTCCATTTCAACCATTAATCTTGAAAAATCAGGTTGTGCCATGGTAGATTAAACGAGTTCTTTTAATTCATCCACCAGCTTCTTCTGAAGCGATCTTTGGATTGGTGGAGATTTGAAGAGTGTTATAGCTTGTATTCCATGAGGTGCTAAGGGCAATGTTGCCAACCCGGATTATAATTGTTCCAATATGGGGTACCACCATATCGAACTTAAGTCATGTACATATGTGGGTTCCTCACTTGATTTGTCACTCTTTGATGATACTCATTGACCATTTGCCTCATTCCTAGTTGTTGATTAAGGAGAGCCAATGAATTTGTCAACTCGATTAAAGGATCCATTGTGATTTAAACCTATCCTTATCTTTGTTCTCCACGTAATCTATTTATGGTTCTCTCTGGCTCGGGATCAAAAGGCACTAGTTCTCCTTGACACGCCTGCATTGCAGTTAACCTCCTAAAACACACGAACAAACGGCCGGCATAGACAGTCACAAGCAATGTAAAATGAATAAAGAAAAAAGAAAAAATAAAAAATAAAGATTGATCGAGTAATATCTAAGTGGTACCTTCTCGATATCCTTACAAAGCTTCTCCACGACAACAACTCTAAAAACATTAGGCTAAAATTATATGCTAAAACGATTTATGAAAACCCCAAGGGTTTTACTTCTATACACTAGATGTTTAACCTAGATAAATTATTCATTAAATATATTAAATAATTCCTGTAGATGGGTTAATCGTGCCTACGGATATTACGTCTGCGAACCCGTCAACTTGGCCAGAAGACGTGATCGAATTAGCTCGAAAGAACCACTCTAGTGGCGGCTTGGATGGATGACCTTGACGGGTTGCTTATATGGGCTTAAAAACCTTGGTATATGTGAGGATGCCTGTCGGTGATGGAGATCCGTTGATAAGTCTTGATAGACGCCACGAGGAGATAAGCGAAGTAAGTTCAAAGAGTTCTTTAAAGAACGAAGAAGTGAAACTCTCCATTTTGTGTCGTAATCTTTCTAAAATCAAATAACTCCAAATCAAAATAGTATTAAACCCAAAACACTTGGAAATAGAAATATATTATGTGTCTCCAAGGTTTCACAGCCTCCCAAATATGAATTTTCCATAATTAAGATTGAATTCCCAATATTTGTTGTAGAAGCTGGTATCACAAATCCTCTGTGCTTTGATTCTCATAATTCCCCCCTTCCTTGAAAAGATTCGTCCTCGAATCTTAACCATAATGTTGTTGATGGTATGAAAATAAATACACATCTTCCACGGTCCATCCTTTTTAGTTTCAAGTAATACATGTAGAACACATGGACTAATCAATTCCTCCACTTGGCTTTGAAGCTCTTTTGTCTCCGCTGGTGGCAAACCCTTAGGATCATCCTCAGGGATTACATACTTGAACTCCTGTAACAAGGAAGAAACAACACTAGACAAAGAAGAATCAAGATCGTTATTATTCAAAAGGGTTTGCTTTTACAAAAGTACAAACATAGGCTTATTAGAATAAAAAGAACTCTTGAGCTCACTATCTTTGATAAAGAAGCTTTCCTTTCCTTTTGTTTTTCCTCCTTTTTCATAGTTCACTTCCTGATCTTTTTTTCTTTCACTCTCTTTTTCTTTTGTTCACTCTCTTTTTCATTCTTTTTTGAATCACACTCTTGCTTTAACCTCACTTGATATTCATACACTTGTTTTGGTGTCAAAGTTACAAGAGTTATAAGATTCTTGTCTTTCATGAAACTGAAATGATTCTTGAAACCTTCATGGTTGCCTCTCCAATCAAATTTCCAAAGCTTGCTTGTTGACAACCCTAGTTTCTCCACCAAGGTGGTCTTGTGTTCACTAGTGCAGCTCCCATATCAAAATCACCTTCGTACCTTGTTTTGGACGCCTTTTTGGTGAAAATGTTCTCCCATTGCACCTCATCCTCTTCCCTTGAACTTTCGCATAGCTCGTACAACGACAATTCTTCTGGCAGGCGGTGTATTCACGATGTCGGCATCCTCGAGATGGCCTAGAATCACGGTCGATTCATGGTCTTGATTTCCTTGTCACGGTCGTAGCGACCGTGCGAATAATACGGTTTTAACACGCACTTGACCAAGTTTGACCAAGTTTGACCAAGTTTGATGAGTTTAGTTTAGGTTAACTAAAGCCATTTCGTAGGCCTCGTCGTCACGAGTTTCATAAACGAGCGAATATCCTGTCAAACTTGGGTAAGAGATTCTGACTATAGAAGTTAACGAGTAGCACTTTATCGGTGTCGAGTTACGTAAGTTTTTACGAAGAGACCTAGACCTATATAAACATAACGATTAACATTGACTAATGGCGCCTCTTGAGCTCCAAAACCTAGGAAAAGCTCTCGGCAGGGAACCTGGTTAGGCGTTTAGTGTTCTTGTGGCCAGGTGGAAGATTGGTGAAGGAGGCACCTCAGGTAACAACCGGCAACAGCCTGACGAGGAGAAGGGGACGCGGGCGCTGCCGCCGGTAGTTTCACGACCAGCGCGTGTAGGTTGGCCGTGGCGGCGGCGACCGCAGTGAGTCACCGGAGGTTTCCACTTTCCAGCCATTTCAGCCGATTCGGTAGGCCCATAGCTCCTTTCCACCATTTTTGAACCCCTGAACTCATTCCGTAGTCCGCTTTTGAAGATTCACTCACCCAGTTTGAAAGATTCTGACGAAAACAAAGTTGGGCCTTGGTTCGGATTAAGTTTTCCAGCCACCCTGGCGACTTTTGGACGAGGTAATGGTGTGACCAGGTTCTGGTCTCTTGGGCTTTCCATTGATATGTGGTTTGTAAATTTTGGAGCGTCGTTTGGTTAGTTTTCCATTTTTAGGTTGTTTAGATGTCTGAGATGTGAGGACTAAATAAGAGTACCAATTAGGTCAATTTGGCAAAGTGAAGTTGTATTAGTGAAGTGGATGTTTTGGGTATTGGAAGGTTGATTTCGAAATTAGGCTCACGTTGAAAGCCACGATTTAGGTATCGGGCACATAGGGCTCTTGTGTATTAGACTGTCGATTCATTGGATGGTCTCATAGTTAAAAGTTATTCTAAGGCCTTAGGGATATCACGATATCGTTGGTTCAATTATTGGAACTAAATTGGTATTTTATTTATAAATACCAGGCGATCCATGTGGCGGGAGAGCGATCTGCGGAAGGACAGGCGGCGTGCGCCCAGTCAATGAGTGGTTTATATGTTTTAAAATTCTTTGAAATTATTATTGTGAATTATATATTTGTGGTTAATTATTACATATATAACATTTGATCGGACGGTTGGTTGATAATAAATGAAAGTATCGATCTTTATATAAGCAAGTTATCATTTCATGTGAATTTTGTCGATGTTTTAAATGCTTGGAAGTTTTTGCGAGTTCTGGATGAGTCTTTGGTATTTTTAAATATGTTGGAGTGCGATGGATTATTGAGGTTTAAACCACTTTGAAAACTTATTGTTTAGAAAGAGATTTTGAGTACTGTGGTAAGGATCTGTGTTGGGTGTTATATTATAATACAGTATCGTTGGATAAGAAACATATGTGATGGGAATCTTGTGTTGGTTGTTATATTATAATACAGTATCGTTGGAAAAGTATATGTGAGTAAGAATACCGTGTTGGTTGTTATAGGTTGATGTACCATATAGTACCAGAGCATTGATTTAGTATCCATATTATAGTGAAATGGGTTTTCCACGGTGTCGTGGGGTTGGATTCATCCAACGGTTATACATTATTTCCATGGCTAGTGAGGTCGGTTGCAAACGGTTTATTGGTTACCCGCGGTGTTGTGAGTTGGTTCATCCAGCGGTTATATATCATTTCCACGGCCCAGTGAGGTCGGTTTATCCGGCGGTTTATTAGTTGCCCGCGATGTCGTGAGGTTGGATTCATCCAGCGGTTATACGTATTTCCGCGGCCGTGAGTTCGGGTTTACAGCGGTTTTGGTATTACGGGTTTTGCTGCGGTGTCGTGAGGTTGGGTTTACCGCGGTTATATGTTATTTCCACGACGGTGAGGTGGTCATGACGGTTCATCATTATTATTATTACCCGCGACACCTTTGAGGTTGAGGGTCGTGGTGGGTATCCCACGGTTTTATGATGGGTATAGTGCGATTGCCATGATGGGTATACAGTGCAGTTATGATGAAGTATGTAGTGCGGTATAGGATGGGTATATGGTCGCGATTTATATGATAATTTATATGAGTGCGATTTATATGATGGATATAGTGCGATTTATGATGAATTTATACGATACGTATATGATATGAGTATGAATACGATTTATGATGAGTATATGGCATGGTTTATGATGAGTTTATGTAGTACGGTTTATGATGAGTATATGTAGTACGGTTTATGATAGTATATAGTACAGGTCATAAGGATAATGTCTGATACATTGTTGGGTTACGTGTAGTAATAACTTATTTAAGTTGGGGGGTCGTGGTGAAGTCCGCGGTTTGTGAAGTGTTTATAATTACGGTACATTGTTGGTTTTGCGAATTGCTTGTGGCTATTTAAATCTTTATGGTTGTTGCATTTTCCTGATTATTTTTCTTTTACGATATGAGGGTTATATAATTTTATGCTCAATGGTATGTTGTGAAATAGATCCAGGTTATAATTTCGGTTAAATTTTGAGCATGGGTTTCATATTGTTGACTTGGTATAAGTTGGGTTTTGTGAAATGATTTTAAACGGGGAACTTTGCAAAAGAATGTACGTGAGGTCTTGGAAATAAGAATTTTGAAATTAAAGCTTTATTTTCCTTATAAATTATGCCACTCACTTTGAGATTTATTATCTCGTTTTGTGTTTTAAATCAGTTCCTAGGTCCGAGGCCGGTTCGTAAAGATCTACCTCGCTCGGCTTCTCGTCCTCAGTTCTGCTGGCGTTCGCAGTATTCCTATCACTATCTACTCAGCCTTTATATTATTGGACTCATGTATTTCATTGTAACCCACAAAGTCTGAAACCTTTCATAGATTGCTACGATCTTAGTGAACTTCATGTGAGTCCTTATTATGTTTGTGGTTATGACCTACATTATGATAGGTCGATTCATTGGAATTAAGGTACATCGTGGATTTTCTATATAATTTAGGTATTGGGGTCTTGCATTGTGTTTACTTAATTTTTTTCTTGGGTGGGGTTCCATTGTGTATTCCCTATGGATCGTCTGTTGGGACTTCACTAAGCGGGATAAGAGGGTTTTCTGGAAGGGTATTTGGTCAGTCTGTCCGGCTTAGTATCGAGCTCTAGGTTTCGAAATTCCTTGGGGTTGTACACTGTTGTGCAACTCATCCAGTGTTTTGTATACCTTCATAACCTTATCCTTGGAATTGTTTATGTTTCATTTCTTTTCATGGAATATAGTTCTTCTTCTTGATGGCACTTAGAGGTGGTGTATAGACTATAGACAGTTGAATAAGGTCTCCATTCGTAACCAATATCCTTTGCCTTGGATTGATGGCCCCTATTTGTGATGGCTCCAGGTCGCGAAGTGTCCTCAATTATTTCGAGGTCGAGTCCCATCGAGTTAAGGATTAGGGAATCGGACATTTCGAGACGGCATTCGAGACGAGATATGGCGTTATGAGTTTCCTAGTGGCGTCTTTTCGGACTCACAATACTTGACTGGCTTTCATGGATTTAATGAATAAGGGTCTTAGTCCATACTTAGATTGGTTGAGTGATGAGTTAGCAAAACCCTAGCTTCTTGTTTAAGGTGTGTTTTGGAAGATGTTTCGGGTTGAATAGAGTGGTTTCGATGTGTGTTTGAGTGTTTGGGTTGATTGGTTGAGAACTTATGGAAAAAGTGGGGCTATGTTGTGTAGGACATATCTCAAGTTTGGGTGCTCAGAATTGGGTTATTCATGTTGGAAAAGAACCCTTAGCACTTTATCTTCAAATGAGTAATGTGGAGATAGGAATACAAGAGGTGTTTTGTGTTGAGTGCGTTGTTTGTGTAACCCTAATAATGAGTGTTAAATGTTGATCCTAGTAAGTGCTTAGAGAGAGTGAACTTAGTGGATCAAGGTTTATGTTGGAAAGATATAAGGATATATGTGAGTGGTGGTGATAAAGTAATAGACCACTTGAGTAATTTTTATGTGACCACAGTTGAGAACTAAGAGGTCTTATGATTTGTTGTTGCAAACCACTTTGGAGTAGCCTTGGGTTTCGACTTCCTTGGGAGACTTGCGGACTTTTGAATCCTAAGGAGGTAGGGGATCTTATAACCTTCTCTGCTTGTCTCCTTTGTGGTTTGATGTTGAGACTACACAGTACCATTAGTGCTTTAGTATGTGATTTTCTTGTGATATAGTATATTTTTATATATATAAATCTTTGAATTACTTGGTACATGATATTTTTAAATATCCATGTGGTTGAACGCTTTGTGAAATTGTTTAAAGTATGACATGGGTATGAGGTATGCGGGTCGAATTGATGTAGTGGACAAGGGGCGATGACTAGTCCCTGGGTTGTAGCCCCAGAAAGGTCACAGATATACAGGATGTGGGCATATCCTTGGATGGTAAGTCAGCCAATTTGTCGTTGCGGGATGATCGGCTGAATCACACAGGTGAAAGCCAGAAAGTCAGCGATGAGGGTTGGGATAATTGGTAGTATTGCATCCATGTTTCCATCCTCAACCTATTATTTGTAAGATGCTTTCGTGTTTAGCGATATCTTGAATTATGTATAAATTGGAAATGTTTTTATGAGCATGGCTTGATGGGGATTCACTGCAGGTTGTCGAACTCACCCCATTATTTCCCTCCACCTTAGATGTGAGTGCGAGACCGAGAATTCGCGTGACATGAAAGTTGGTTTTATTAGGGTTTTGAGGATGGAAAGATTGTATGCCAACCTTAGCTTGTTGGTGGTTGAGCATACATTTTGATGAATATTTAGCGTTATGTGGATATTCACATTGTATATTTGGACAGTTGGTATCTTTTGTGGATCATTGTATATTTGGCTTGTGTAGCCACTAGTTTGGAGACCGGAGGAGTGTTTTATTTGCGTTTCCAGGTGATTACTTTAAGTGGAGTTTAGACTCAAGTTGTGACATAAAATAGTAACATAAACCACATCGGTGGAATTCGATTGTGTGACAGAGTTGGTACCACTCCCGAGCATTGAAAGGTCATGTTTATGAAGCATTGTATGAAACAATGTCTCGCACTCCACTTATGTTGGAATGAGGCGCGAAAGGAAATTAATAGGTCTGAGATTGTATAAGCTTATTTGTGGACAAGGTTAATGTTATACGTGCCAGGTTGAAGGCAGCCCAGGATAGGCAAAAGAGCTATGCAGATAAGTGTAGGAAGGATGTTGAGTTTGAGGTTGAAGATCGAGTATTTTTGAAGCTCTCTCCTTGGAAGGGCGTGGTACGCTTTGGGAAGCGGGGAAGGCTAAGTCCTCGCTACATTGGACCTTTTGAGATTGTTGAGAGAATGAGTCGATGGCTATAGATTAGACTTCTTTGGAGCTTTCTTGAGTCCATAATGTTTTCCACATCTCCGTGATACGCAAGTATATCTCGGATCCATCATGTGTTGGAGGCCTTGGAGATCGAGTGAGGATGACTTATCTACGAGGGCAACTGAGTCACGGTCGGGTAGGGAAGAGAAGGAGCTTAGCGGCAAGACAATATCCTTAGTGAGGTCGTGGAGAAACCACCTGGTCGAGAGCGACACAGGACGGGAGGACAATCTGGGGCAGGTACCTCGTCTCTTCCATGACACGGGTATAGATTTCGGTAGGCGAAATTTTTCTTTAGGGAGTAGGTTGTAGCGACCATTACCAAATATCTGAGTTTTTAACACATGACCAGTTGACCAAAGTTTGATCAAGTTTGACTTTTTCGAGGAATAGTTTTAGGTTAACTAAAGCACCGTTTCGTAGGCCTCGTCGTGCGGGACTGTAGGCGGGCGGGCGATCACAATCCAGCTACGGGTAAAGTTACGACATGAGAAGTTCAATGAAGTAGCACTTTATCGGTCATCAGAGTTATGCGGGATTTTTGCACAGAGAAAGGACCTTAGACCACTATGAAACATAACTTGTGATGCCCAGATGAAACCACAGCCCCCCCAGAAACACCTCTTTGGCTCAAAACCCTTGGAAAAAGCTCTCAGGCAAGAGGAACACAAAAGTTGGGGTACATTTATCCATTTTGCTTGGCCTTGTGGAAGATTGAATGAAGGAGGCACCTCGACGACCACCAACAACAGCGCCCGACCCGAGGAGGGACACGGGCGGCTGCCGCGGCTAAGTTTTCCGCGACGGCCCGCGCGGGCCGCCGGGGATCGGGCGTGACGGCGGCGCCGCCGTGAGTCACGGAGGTTTTCTGCACGGCCATTTCGGGCGGTTCGAGCCGGCCATAGCTCATTTCCACCATTTTTTGAACCTGAACTCATTTAGTGGTCCTTTTGCTGATTCCTCCTTAGTTTGAAAGTTACGGCCCAGAAAACAAAGTTGGTAGATGGTTGGATCAGTTTTCCAGCCACCCAGCAACTGTTGGACTAGGTAAATGGTACTGATGAGTTCACTACAGTCTCTTGGGCTTTCCATTGATATATGGTTTGTAAATTTTGGTGTCGTTTGGTTAGTTTTCCATTTTTAGGTTGTTTGAATTAATTACGAGATGTCGGGCCCGAAATAGAGTACCAATTGGTCAAATTTGGAAAATTGAAGTTGTATTAGTGAAATTGGATGTTTTAGGAATTATTGGACGGTTCGATTTCGAATTAGCTCGGGTAAGCCCCAATTTTAGGTATCGAACTATAGGGCCTTATTTGTGTAATTAGACTGTCGGAGTTCAATTTGGATGGTCTCATAGTTCTAAAAGTTATTCTAAGGCCTTAGGGATATCCCAATGTCGTTGGTTCAATTATTGGAGCCTAAGTGGTATTTTATTTATATTACAGGCGATTGCAGTAGAAGCGGAGAGCGATCTGGAAGGACAAGGCGGCGTGTAGTCGTGGAGTGGTTTATATGTTTAAAATGTCTTTGGGGAGTATTATTATGATATATATTTGTAGTTAATTATTACATATATAGTTATTTTGATCGAACGGTTGGTTGTGCATAAATGAAAGTATCAGTCTTTATATAAACAAGTTATCATTTCATGTGAATTTTGTCAACGTTTTAAATACTTGGAAGTTTTACTGAGTTCCTGAATGAGTCTTTGGTATTTTTAAATATGTTGGGTACGTGGATTGAGGTTTTCGCTGAAAACTTATTGTTTTAAGAAAGAGATTTTAGTACTTGTGAGTAAGGATCACGTGTTGGGTGTTATATTGCCATCTGATGTCGTTGGATAAGTATATGTGAGTGGAATCTTTGTGTTGGTTGTTATATTATAATGCAATTATCGCGTTTGGAAAGTATATGTGATGGAATGTGTTGGTTGTTATAGGTTGATGTGCCATATAGTACGAACATTGATTTGAAGTATCCATATTAACAGTGAAATGGGTTTTCCCGCGATTGTCGTGGGTTGGATTCATCAACGGTTGCGCCACGATATATCCCGACCGTGAGATTGGTTACCCGACGGTTTGTGGACGCCCGCGATTATCGTGAGGTTGGTTCATCCAACGGTTATATATATCATTTTCGGCCCAGAGTGAGGGTCGATTTATCCGACGGTTTATTAGTTGCCCGCGGTGTTGTGAGGTTGGATTCATCCAGCGGTTATACATTATTTCCACGGTAGTGAGGTTCGGTTTGCAGGAGTTTGGTATTACGGGTTTGCCACGCGATTAATGGTGAGGTTGGGTTTACCGCGGTTATATGTTATTTCCACGGCCAGGTAATTGGCGGGTCACCGACAGTTCATCATTATTATTATTACCCGCGACACCTTTCGAGGTTGAGGTCGTGAAATTAAGGTATCCGGTTTATGATGGGTATAATAGTCACGGTATGCCAGTGGGTATACGGTACGGATTATGATGAGTATATGGTACGGTATATGATGGGTATATGGTGGTATAGTACGGTATATGATGGAGTATATGATGCGGTTTATGATGGGTATACGATACGGTATATGATGGTATAGTGCGATTTATGATGAGTATATGACATGGTTTTATGATGAGTATAGTACGGTTTATGATGAGTATAAGTGCGGTTTATGATGAGTATAGTCTGGGTCATAAAAGTTATATAGTGCAGTACATTGTTGGGTTACATTAAGTAATAACTATTTAAGTTAGGGTCATTGAGGTGAGGGAGTCCGGTTTGTGAAGTGTTTGTAGTGCAGGTACATTTGTTGGTTTAGGTAAAGCTGTGGCTATTTAAATCTTTATGGTTGTTGCATTTTCACGATTATTTTCTTTACGATAGAGGGTTATGTAATTTTATTCTCAATGGTATGTTGTGAAATAGATTAGTTATAATTCGATTAAAATTTTGAGCATGGGTTTCATATTGCTGACTTAGTATAGATTGGGTTTTTGTGAAATGATTTTAAGCGGGAACTTTGCAAGAATGTGCGTGAGGTCTTGAAATAGAGAATTTTTCGAAATTAAAGACTTTATTTTTTCCTTATAAATTATACCACTCAGCGAGATTTATTTATTATCTCACGTTTTTATGTTTTAAATGCATTTCCTAGGTCGAGGCGGTTCACGGCGTAAAAGATCTACACCGCGGCTTCCGTCACTCGTTCTGCGGCAGCTGCAGTATTCTATCATATCTATCTGCCTTTATATTATTGGACTTATGTATTTCATTTGTAACCCTAAAGTCACAAACACTCTTAGAATGCTCTGATCTTAGTATTGAACTCATATGAGTCCTTATTATGTGTGTTTGTGGTTGTATTTTCACATTATGATAGGTCGATTAGGTAGATTAAGGCTATCAGTGGATTTTTCTATATAATTTAGGTATTGTGGTACTGCATTGTGTTTACTTCTTTCTTGGGGTGGGGTTCCATTGTGTATTCCTATGGATTGTGCGGTGGGACTTCATGAAACGGAGACCACGAGAGACCTGGAAGGGTATTTGGGGTCGGGTCCTGTCAGGTCACCTCTTGTTCTTATTCTATTTTGGGCTTGACGTTGGGTTGGTTATCTTCCTTCCTCTATTGATTCGACTTCCAAGTGGATGAAATTGGACTAGGTTCAAAACGTGTGTTGGTGCTCTCCCTCCTCTTGACTTGATTCTCGATCTTGATATCCATATGCACCATATCCTCCAACTCTACGTAATGTTGCAATTCCACCACATTTTGAATCTGCATGTTTAAACACACTTGAAACCTGCGCCATTGTAGCCTCTCGATCTTTTTCAATATTTGATCTAGTCATTGCAACCTTTATCTCCTTATAATACTCCTTTACATTACGATTACCTTGCCTTAGGTTTTGCAACTTGTTGTATAACTCCGTGTAGTAAGTTGGAAATCTTTTAGCATTACCCCTCTTCATCTCTTCCCATGTTTCCACTTCATGTGAAATCTATTCAGTCTCATATTAAAAACTAATTGGTCCCACCACCTTTGTTGCATAGTCAGGGAATACATGGCGACAGAGTTTCACTTCTTATTTTGGAATAATTGTGACAATAAAAAACCAACTCCACGCCCATCTCAGCTCAGATATGCCTTGAGGTCATTCTTTCCTTGGAAATATGGATTCTTCATCTGTGTTTCCCAAATTGTGCCTTCGATTCCTAGTTTCTCTAAGTCTCCCTCATACCTCCACATCCTCCAACAAGCCAGAGATCATGATCAATCTCACCCCTCAAATCCTCCGTCATACTCTTAACTACTTCTACCCGCACCCTTCTTCTTGGCCTCTCCTTCATACATTGGAGGTTTTGTAGATGCTCGAGCTTTGCTCACCCTCTCATGGAATTGTTCCAATTCGGCCCTAAATATATCTTTACTAGTTAAATTTTCCATAATAAACTTCGAGGTGAAAGCTCCTCCCTCCGCTGCTTAGATGTGTTGTTGTTCCAGCATAGTCTTTGCAAAAAAGCAGGTTAGAGAAAAAAATAGGACCTCACAAATCACTCCTTCACGTGTTTTCACTCAAAGAATGATTCACTCGGTTCACTCGTGTTTTCACACAATATATTTAGCTTTTCTCACTATAATATTCTTACACTCTTGCCTTTTTCCACTCATAATTTCTCTTTCAGTTCTTTTGGAACTAATCAAACAAATCAGATTTTTTCCGCAAAATTCAATCAAAAAAACCTATCAAAGCACAGGTTGGTGGCGTTAACCAATATTCAAGCTTTATTTATTTGTTTGCATATTATGGTGAGATTGGATTGCTGTATTCGAATGATGATAAACTCATGGAATATATATATATATATATATATATATATATATATATATATATATATATATATATATATATATATATATATATATAACAAATATATATATATATATATATATATATATTTTGATAACTTTAGAATGAAATTGTTAAAGAAGGAAACAAGCAAAAGTTATATTCGATGTTCGAGAATGAAAGAAAAATGTCGGACTTGGGGATGGAGTAGATATTAGGTTATGACTAAAATTGGGGATTAAACTAAAAGGAATTTGAGAAGGAATGGATGGAAGTGGTGACTAAATTGGGTTCGGACAAAGAAGAAAAGAAAAGAAAACATAGATAAACAAACAGAAAATAGAACTTGTTGCTCGACCACCGATAATCCCGAACCCAGTAACTTGTAGGAGACATTGATCGAATTAAGCTGGAAGAAACGGCTCTAGTGGCAGCTTGGATGGATGACCTTGACCCATTGCTTATATAGATAGAGCAGGCATATGTGAGGGCGCCACAATCGGTGATGGAGTCAAGTTGATAAGAGTCTTGATGAACACCACGGAATAACCGATAAGTTCAAGGAGTTCTTTAAAGAACCAAAGAGAAATTGAAACTCTCAATTTTATTAATCTTTAATCTTTCTAAAATCAAATAACTCCAAATCAAAATAGTAATAAACTCAAAACACTTGGAAATAGAAATATATTATGTGTCTCAAGTTCTGACCTCACGATAGTTTTTCATAATTACAGTTGAATTCCAGTATTTGTTGTAGAAAATTTGGTATCCGCAGTCCTTTTGTGCTGATTCTCATCATTCCCCCCTTCCTTGAAAAGATTCGTCCTCGAATCTTAACCATACCGTTGTTGATGGCATGAAAATAAATACATATCCTCCACGGTCCATCCTTTTTGGTTTCAAGTAATACATGTAGAACACATGGACTAATCAATTATGGTATTAGAGATGAAGAGGGTGATGCGAAAGAGATTTGTTTCACAATGGGGGTGGCTTGATACTTGATAGAAAATTCTCTTACAAAATTTCACTCCTGCCTAAATGCACATGAAATGACATACATAAAACATCAAATCATATTCCACATATAAATAATGCAATCTTATATGAATGTTAAGTGTCATGCGCTTAGGATGAGATTCCTCCATACAACTCGAGTCACGGCCAGGCTCTCACCTACAGCATGAAGTGTGAAAAACAAGTCTGACAGTGTTCGCTGATGGCTTAACCCATTAGACAACTCTACAATATTCATTTGAATTTTATCAAATCCGTGTGTTTATTCATGGACCCGCGTCTTTTTCGAAGTTACACCACGGATCGGCGCCACGCCTTAGGCATTTTACGGGCTTTCACTTCAGGTGATCATGTCTAGCAGCATATAAATTTGGGTCTTTCTGCACGGGAAGAATCTGCCCCCATCTTTCTATGCCCGAACCTACGTGATTTATGTTTTATTATTGCTTTATACCCTTTGTGAGTCTCGATTTTGGATGTGGTCCCATTTTGACTCACTACACGATCACGAGAATGGTAGATAAATGATAAATGCACCCACACTCATTTCGACACGATGTGGCTGGAGTACATATAGATCACCGATCATTCGTTCATGCTATGTCATGCTACATGCCTGGAAATAAGAGATACATGCAATATTTATAAATTTAGGATAGTATATTTCCACTACATATAATTTCCATTTATCAAAATTTCCATATTAATAAATCTGAAACAAGTATATATAAATATGATTTTACCTGATAGCATGTTATTTGTTTTTCGACAACACACAAATGGCCCAAATATCGGACCCACATAAACAGAGGCACCTCTCGGTCCTTCACGCCCATGAACCATTTTTCCATTCATCAATAAATTTCATTGATACGAAAAACTCAACAAAGCAGAAGACATCATTATCGGGATTAATTGATCCTTAAGACCAGTTGTGGCATAGAATGCTTACAAAACATTCCACACAACAAGCCATAATGGACCACGAATAGTTAGAACTCGGTTCGTTAGTCCCTAACAGGTCCTAAAATACGGACCTGAGCCATTAAACAACCTAAGCTATAGTAGCCCCGGGAAATGGACCATAACTTGAGTTATACAAGTCCCGATTGAGTGATTAGCCATCGGGTTACAGATACATCTATAATTTCCATGGGGAACACTAGTCCAAATTCCTATTTTTCCCTAGCAGAACATCAGTCCCAATCTGGATAGTGTATGGGGTCAAAGCAGGCGACTGTGGTAGTCTCGAAAATGAATTATATTCAGCTGTAGGAATCCAATTTGGGTGATTCAAAAGCCTAACATCAAGTTCTCATATACAAATACATTTTCCATGAAGGATACTAGTCCAATTTCCTTCTTTTTCTCGACTAAAAATCAGTCCCAAATTTGGATAGTATATACTATCAAAATAGGGCAGCCTGTGGTAATCCCAAAAAATGGACCATAACTTGAGTTATAGAGGTCCAATTTGGGTGATTCAAAAGCCTAACCTCAAGTTTAAAATTGCAACTACAATTTCCAAGAAGAACACTAGTCCAAATTCTCTCTTTTTCTAACCGAAAATCAACCCTAAAATCTGGACATCATATAGGGTCAAAACAGGGCACTATTCCCAGATCCTCAAAATTTTGCCAAACAACCCCTTAAGGCAAAACACGGCCAAATATCCCCTTAGGGCATCAAACACAACCAAACAGCCCTTAGAGTGGAAAATAAATCAAAGTTGGAAGAATCCCTACCTCTTGGAGCGTAGTAGCATGGGTTAGGAAGCCTCCCTAGCCCAAAATCCTTGGTTTCCCGAAATCTCTTCCTTTGGATCTTGGTGAAATCCTTATTTTTGGTACCTATCGTAGCTCTCATCAGTATATGAACTACGTTTTGGTCCGGCCAATTCCGGCCCAGCCGATCTCGTCGATCGTAGAAAGTTTGAGCTCTCTCCTTCTCTCTCTTTAACGTTTTATCTCCAACAAGAAAATCAGTTCTCCCCCTTCCAATATGATTTTTTTCTACTTAACTTAAATCTTAAAGACTTGGCCCACATCGCGCCATGTGTCCATGACTTGTTCGGATTCATTTCTACCTTGAAACAATTTATTTCGTCCCTATTTAGTTCAAATTATTTTTAAATGGGCTGCCCAATTTATTTTTCACTTTCAAGATTTTTCACCAAAATCTCGTTTGGGGAGTCCACACGGACACCTCTACGCCTCGAAAAATCATGAAAATTCCGGTGTCTTGGAATTCGGTGAGAGTCGTGCGGGCAAGCCCAGATTTCGCGAGGCAGATCCAGCCCGGTGGTCTGTTTCATCGTCAGTTTAGAAAAATTCAAGTTTTACAGCTTGTGCCATTGCGACAATTTATCGTTTGCCATTTTTGAAAAATTCATTTACCCGGGTTTTCAGTGAAAGGCTTCTTGGCGGCGAGCAGGGTTCATCAACGCATTGTGGCCTTCTCGCCTCAACGAGAAGTTGGCGCCCTTCCAACAAGCTCAGTCCTCTTTGCTTGAGCTTGAGCCACGTGACGAAGCATCCTTTGCCTTGGCGAACCTCCTTGCCACGGCGAAGTGTGCTTCATACAACAAGTTCTTCTTTCTTAGTTTCTTGCCTTTTCCTTGCTTGAATTACCTTTTGATTTGCAAAACATAAGCAAATGGGGGTATTAATGTAATGTTTAGGAATATAGGTGAATCGCGTTAGTTACATAACACATAAAACACTTCTAGTGCTAGTATGATTCACCCCTATCAGTATTCAAATAATAAGAAGTAGGCAACACAAATTCCCTTTTACGAAAACAATGATTTGTCTTATAAAAGCGATGTACCTGTTATTTCTATATTCTCAGCAAACAATTACAAATACAAAGGAACACAACAACCATGCACCCTTGGTCTCTAACCTTCCCCTGACAAACAAGGTCCTTATATAGACAGCTCCTTGAAAAGTTGCGACCACTTCTGAGATTTGAATCTTTGAATTCAATTGCCTCCATTATGATCAATTGCCGTCCCTCCGGCCGAAAAGGTGCAGACTTTTAAGTCTCCTTATTCCCTTTAGGCTTAGCTCTTAGCCATGATCTATGTTTTGAATATTCAAATCCATTCAAATTCAAATCTACCACCCTTGTGACCAGCCGCATCCTTTCCTGAAGAGGTGTCATCCCATGAGTGTCCAAGTTCCCTCGCAATTAGTCCATGCTGAAGAGTTGTGTCCATTGCCACCTTTTCTCTAAAGGTCACGAGGCACGCAGTCTTACCACACGTCCCATGGTTGCAATGGACATCCGGAGATTATCACCCACTCTATGGGTCTTGCCGCCTGCTAATAAACCCATAACATTTCTGGGTTCCATCTTGACGACTAAACAAGCCATGCATTGCCATGCGTTACCGTAATGCTTGCTCCGACTAGATCATGGCATTACGCTGTAGATCATACAGATATGCCTGGGCATTCAATGCCTGTGCCCTCGATCGATCTCTCGGCACCTTTGTCACGGTGCCTCAAGGCTGACAAAACGCCGCTATGATCCCACATGCACGAGTGTCGGGCATCACCCCCGTGCCAGCGTTAGAGAGGAGGTGATATGCATGTCTACGCACCCATGAATGTGTCTTTGAGGCATCACGCATGCCATGGCCTGCCCTGGCTAAGGGTTGGTCTTGGCTCCCTACTCATGAGAGACCATTCCCCCCTTAAAGAGCTTATTTAGCCTTTTTTCATTCTGGCATGAGGGCGATTCTAAAAATTATCTTGAGGAAATTATATTCTTGATTACTCTTACGCGCCCGGCGCTCTTTGTTCCATTCTTGAGTCTCGAGACTCGATAGCCTTTTCTGCCCGTACCTTGCTCCCGTTAAGTCCTCTCATGGATGTGAGCCCATGAGCGCTTCCGGTCGATCCCCGGAGCTTGAATCCTG
This sequence comes from Tetrastigma voinierianum, assembly GCA_016808115.1. Lineage (NCBI taxonomy): Eukaryota > Viridiplantae > Streptophyta > Magnoliopsida > Vitales > Vitaceae > Tetrastigma > Tetrastigma voinierianum. The sequence continues at coordinate 108,429 of JAEQBH010002621.1, forward strand.
ATGGTTCTGAGCCCACCCTTAAGATTGAGGTCGACGTCCGGATCGACTCAAACTAAGGACTGTCATCTACCATTTGATCTTGTCCCAAACCCAAGGACTACCAAGGCTTCACAAGCCCGTTGTCTCTTTCCTCCAACTGACCCCCATTGTGTTATTGAGAAATCCAACCTTGTCTTATTTTTGGTCTCCATGGCATGATTTTCCACAACCATCACTATGCATGGCGTCCCCTTTTCCATGAACGCCAATGTTCTAAACTAAGGCATAATGCTTACTTCCGCTTGCTTCAAGAAGTCCATCCTAATGATTATCTCAAAGTCCCACAAATGCATCACAACCAAGTCACAACAGCCCACCCATTCTCCTATATCCATGGGACAGAATCTAATGATGCCTTCTACCTAATGGTCTCTACCATTCAAAGACATCACCACGTTGTCATAGGCCTCGATTGTCAATCCCAAAGTGGCAATCACACTGCTTCCCACATAGGTGTGTGTTGCTCCCGTGTCAACCAATGCCTTCACCCCTTCTCCATTCACTTGAACAACCAAATACATTAGTTTAAAAATGGAATTTGAATTATGAATAGTGTTTACCATCCGAATCGGATTAGCCGTGTCTCTAAGTTTCCCGTCTTTGAATCACTGTCCAGTTGAAGAGCGCATAATCTTCCTCTCGACAATCCCTGGGCTTGATGCGGACCCTGGCATATAAAGCACCCAACCCATTTGGATGTCTGTTACACGCTCTCCCCGCTCTTCGGGACCACAGCCATGCCATTCCTTTGCCCATCAGCCTTGGATTTCTTCCCACCATCCGGTTTGGATTTATGCATGGTGTCGATGGCACCGACCATCTTGTAATCAACCAAGCAGTTTGCCACAGCCATAGGAGCAGGTAAGTCTCGAACTCCCTATCTTCGAAGTTCTGTCTGCGGCCCATCCTTGCAGTCTTGAGATGAAGTTAAACAATTTATCTTCCTCGGACATGTTCCTTATGTTAAGCATCAAAGAACTGAACTATGTCACATAGTCCCATACCGAACCAGTATGCTTTAGCCTTTTCAAATACTTTCTCGCAAGCCACACATCATTCGCCAAAAGGAATCGATCCTTCAATTCCATTTTCGGCGTCTCCCACTCAGTAACTTGGGGCCTTCTTGCCTCTAAGTCTTCTTTAACTTGAGTACGCCACCACAGTTTTGCATCACCCATAAGATACATGCTGGTGATGGAGACTTTCTTTGAATCTGGTACACGAGCAGCCTTGAAGAGCTACTCCATGTCCCATATAAAATTTCTAGTTCCTTATCAGAAGCTGCCATCGCTTTCGGGCTTGGGACTCGAACCTAGGCTCGGTATATGCATTTGAAAAGGACCCATGTAGCAACCATGTAGCCTGACCTTATGAAATTTGAAACATTTGCTTGCGATGACTCGATCATCCGGCTAGTTCCTCCGTCTCGGGTAAACTTTGTTTTCTGTCAATGAACTTCTCCTCCATGCTTAGTTTAGGATTCAGCAAATCATACGAACATCAAATTCATGGATCGTATGCGAGCCATGTGGGCATTACCATCTTCTTGCTCGATCAAAATGCATCTATTCCAACTAAGACACCCTTTCTTTCAGCTTTTCTCTAACCATCCTATAGGCTCTGATACCACTTGTCACACCTATAAAAACAAGTCATTGATTTTTTTTTCCGTAGTGTGTGGTGCTAAATCTGACTTAACTTGACCTTTCTGTGTATGCGATAAAATAATAAGAAGCGAGCGACCTGAAATTCCTTTTTACGGAAACAAGGATTTGTCTTACAAAACTGATGTGCACAAAGCACTATATTACAACAACAATTATAAATCTGATGAAATAACCCCAGGTAAGGGGAACAAGGTCCTTATAGACCAAAGTGTCTCTTCCCAACCCGATTCTGACCCTTCCTAGGATTTGAATTTTGAATTCAAATTTACCTCCATAGTGATCGATTTGCATCCCTCCATGAGAAAGGTCCAGCTTACTGTAGTCTCCTTGTTCCCTCGGGAGTACACAAGGCTCTTGCCATGATCCATGTTTTGAATATTCAAATCCATTCAAATTCAAATCTGCCACCCTTGTGACCAACTGCATCCTTTCTTGAAGTGCCGTCCATGAGTATCAGAGTTCACCATGGTGTTGGTCCATCTTTGAAGAGTTGTGTCCATTTCCACCTTTCCAAGAAATGAGCATACTGATCTTTTCCGCGTCCCTTGGCTCTACGGACATCCAGTGTCACCACCTTTGCCCATGGTGACGCCCCAATTCGGGATTCAGTTGACTCGCGTCGCTGGAATTTTCTTCCTTAGGTCATTACTTTTTATAAGTCTGGTCTCGAGCTGAGTACCAATTACTTAGGACACCAAGTCCTTGGCACCACCTTGATACTTCCTTTCCTGGACCCATTCGTTCATATTTAAATTAAAATAGATAAGACACTTAAACCTGATCCAGCAGTCCCGATCATGACCCATCTTACCATTATTACATACGACTATATTGTGATAGTCGAAAATAATTTAATTACAATTCTTTATACAAAAATACATGCTAGAACTAGTTTGTCCTTAGCACTCTTCTGAAAAAAATTTGTAGGCCACATATGGCCCTTTCGTAATCATGGCTCGTCAACGCTAAATCCGTGATTATTGACCTGTGCGAAGGGTTATCCGTGAGCCACGCCGGGTGAGAATACCTTACGCGAGACTCACTCACTACCTAAGTGCACATGCAATGTTCACTCCGTTTCCTGATCACATTCCATGAGAACATGCGATTCTGGAATCCTCATGCCATGCCATGAAATGAGATGCGACTCATCATGTACCATGCTTAAAGTCCTCCTTGACTCTCTCACACAATGCCTAAGCCCATGTGTGAAAGCCGTCATTTTGGATGACATCGATGATCATTTAAAAACAAATTTCATTTGTTTATAAACCAAAAGCTTTTTGGATGATACATCACAATGATAATTTTATATTCAAAATCCATGTGCCTTTTTGTGGGTAGTGGATTTTTGGTGTCTCACCGTGGGCTCCCCAAACCAAGACACTTTTACGGCCTTTCACCTATGGGGACTATGTTTGACCATACTTGGTGGGTTTTTTTTCACGAGGGCCATCTATGCTTCTTGCGATACCCGTACACTATTTTCTTTATCATTTCAATCAGCGATGACTTTGTTGAATGTTGTCCCATTTACCTAGCCCACCCAATCAAACACCAGCGCGATTAATCAGGTTACCAAACATGCCTCTGCCTTTGCTTTCGATGATGTCGGCATATGCAGTAATATGTCGATTTACTTTATTTGTACCATGTCCAAATATACTGATGAATCTTTATATGGGCAGTTTGTCGAACATGCATATCACGATGCATCTTGGCGATTATATCGACATGCATAGATTTTAGCGTTACTCTCATTCATGTCAATGTATCATATAAGCATATATCAACATGCCTTGATCATTGCTGTTGATAATGACACTTTACATCCTCTGACTAAATTATGACATAACATGTCCACAAAATAACCTCTGACATGCATGTGTGTGTCTACATACAAATTCCATCTGCTCCTTGCCTAAAACACAGGGGTCCGTTGACAACCGTCAGCCCCTCCCGGAATTCTGTCGTTTTGCGATAACTTGAGCCCACTATTATGTCCCATTTATCGGGATCCATATTTTCACAATCAGTAAGAAGTCTCCTTTGTTCGAGGCTCTACCTAAAATACAACTTGTATCACAATAATCCATAAGAGTTTATTTCAACATATTCATCAAACATATATTAAACTGGCTTGTTCTAATATAGATTTTGGCACCACCTCAATCTACGTCCTTTACGGGACCCATTCATTCATATTTAAGTAAAAAATATAGAAAAGTAAACTTGATTAATTACAGTCCAGTAGAGTAGATCATGGCCCTCTTACCATAATTACATACCCTGACTAATTTATACAGTCTAAGAAAATAATTTAATTACAATTCTTTTTAGATAAAATACTTTTTACAAAAGTATTGTCAAGGTCACATGTTGGCCTTCTTCATAATCATGGCCTCATCGGAGCTTTGTCTCCCTATAAACTCCTTGTACGTAGAGAGTCGAAGTGAAGGGTGGGCAATGCCCGACAAAAGGAAATATTCTGAGGTACCTAAGTGCACATACAATATTGCACACACATTCAAGTAAAAACATGCACGTTCTTTACTCGAATGTCTACATGTCATGGATGAGAATGTGACTCACCCTATCCATCACGAGATTTCTCACTTGACTCCTCACACAGGCATATGCCAATTGTGAAAACTGATCATTAGTGTTTCACCAATGACCTTTATCAAACAAAGTTTTTTGTTTTTTTATAAATCAAATCTTTAGATGACACACGTCGCAGCTTCATTGAAGCTCTTAGTGATCATAGAATGAAGTAGACCCGATCTCCCAGGCCACGGAAGTCTCGAAAGTGGACAATCTCGAAACCACTGGGCGATCTCCGACGATGGGCGATCTCAACCTTAGACGATCTCGGTGCTGCTTCGCCATGAATGATCTCAGGCCATGGCTATATTCACAGTATGGATAGTCTGGGCCTTAGCTTTATTTCCAAGCAGGGCGGTCTCCGATAACCTCAAAACCATGCGACTCATTTTGGACGTAGTCCATGTTACTGATATGGACCAAATGATATATGAAAATTTATGACACTACCACTAGAGGAATATTATCTAGTCCCAGGCAACAATGCCATAAACTTGTTGAGACCATTTTTCATATGTATGAAAAAATGGAATTGTTTTCTCTTGTAAGATGACTCATTTAAAATTTGTATTTGTGGTCTCGATCAACTGGTACATGTTGTATAAGTAATAAAAGTGGATATTTAAAGTCAGATATCATTCTGACAAGGACATAGCATTAAATCACAAGACTGATTACCTAACTACTCGAATTATTACTATTTGGACTCCTTTGATATGATAATAAAATGACTTAAATGTAGTCCTGAAGTGAAATCTTAAATAGCAGCGTAAATTTTACCTAATAAAAGTAGGAATTAGGATTCAATGGTAGAACAAAAGCTGGATCATGATCAATTAATAATAATCAATTACGCATCATTTCAATTTTAAGCAGCCATCGATTAAAAATGAGTTTGTCAAAGATACATATTGTAATAGTTTAGATTTCTCCTTAACAATACTTTTCCTTGATTAAAGGTTCATATTCATTTTAAAACTTATGATTCTAAGCAAATTTACTTGTAATATATAACCTCTTTGCAAGAATCAAAGTATTTTCTTTTCAATACTTCCTTATATATCACCAAGACTAAAGAATTTCTTGCCCCGAATGGCGGGATCTTGTAAGCCTTCTCAATTTGATTGACCTCATCTCACCGCCAAATCACCAAGTCTCATCTCCTTGATTAGATCATTAACACGTGATCAAATCAAATTCCTCACAGGAGAAACCTTTGAGTGATTAGACAAATGCCCATTCCTTCAACTCAACATAAGTAAGTTGTGATCTATCGAGTAATCCTTCAAAGTTCATTAGTTCTTGCATTAGTCTACCGCTGAGCATTACCTCTTAGGATTCTCCATATTTGTGTCCTCGGAGGGCCTCTTGAAATAAAGTGAAACACGGTATTTGCATTAGTACAGTACTAGTAAAGAACAAATGAATTTATAGCAATACCAATCAATAAATTCCAAGAATTCTAATTAAAGCTTCCTTCCTCCTTATGATAAAAATGACTCCTCATGAGCCCATTTCTAGTGAGCTCATCTTCTCAAAGTGGTTTACTCATGCTCGGAGACTAGCGAAGTCGGGGAAAATTCATTGAGAGTATAAGCAAATGAAATAAATGAACTTTCAAACAGCTAAGCCTCCATTTAATTCAGCAGTTAACGAAAAAGAATTTATAAAGAAATACTAGCTCAGCACACTTGATACAATACCCAAATCTAGAAAATTAAAGGAAAATAAACTTCTTAAAAAGAAAACTATACTAAGCTAATTCTACTAAAATGGGAAAGAAAAAAATAAAAATAAAAGAAGAAGAATGTACAAAAATATATACCAGAAATCCTAAGTAGTGAAAACTACGCACATTGCCTAGAAAGTGTATTTATAGGCTTTCCAATGTTGGGCCTCACTTCATTGGTGCATTGTGGATCCCAGAAATTATAGCCCCGAATTAGTCTCTTTGTTGAGACATAGAAAGTTATGTCGCGGCGAACCTTCAATCTTTGTGGCTTCCTACATCGTAGCTGCCTTCTTTTGTCGCGACCTTTTCTCTAGGCTTGTTCTTGATTTGTGTTGCGACATACTTTGTTAATGTCACGACATAAATTTCTTTCAGCAGTCTTGTTATTGTCGCGACAGAAATGCCTTGTGTCGTGACACCAAACTGTTTGCACCTAGCTTCTCATGTCGCTTGTCATACGATCTGCCATGACGCAATTTTCCTTATTAAGTGACAAACAATTGTTTTTAAACGGCAACTTTGTGCGACGAGTTCCTCTGTCGTGTGAGTTTACTAAGTCCTTAGCAATTTTACGTTGCGATAAGAAATACGGTGCGGACTTCTTCTTAGGTTCTTGTCACTTATTTGAGCTATTTGTTGCGACGTAAATTCTATTTGTTGACACAATTTCCTTAGCCATTCGATCTTCTTCAATTTACGTCGGCGACCTACTTTTCTTTTGGCCGCGTAATTTATCATTCATAGCTTTTATTGTGCGACGAGCTTCTTTGTCGGCGACACGGTTTACTGCCCAACTCTTGATATGTCGCGACAAAGTTTCTTTGTTTCCATTCTTCTTGTGTTGCTCTTGACATCTTTTAATCGCGGCAGGAATTCACCTCCTTCATGTTTTATCTGGTAAAGCGAAATAATCTTTGTCGCAGCCAGAGATTGTGTTGCCCTGTAGTTATGGTGTTTGTTATGTTTGCGACATGATTTCCTTGAGTTGGTTATATGATGAAACTTTGTTGCAACATAAAAACATATCTTAGCTGACTTGTTTGCCATCGATATTTTCTATCGTGACCGAATTGTCTTTGTGTAAAACGAGTTCATCCCATTAGTCTTTAACTTTTATGTTCGACATAAAAAATATAATAAGAAACACAATTCCTTCACCATTGATCTTAAGTATGTCGCGACATATTCGAGTTAATCAGCGTGACTTTCTTCATATTCTTGATTTTGTCATGACAAAAACTTCTGGTCACGACCTAGGAAGCTCTTTTCAGCCTTTAGTTCTGACCAATCTTTGCTGCGACATAGATTTGCTAGCTGCGACATAGTTCCTTGGGCTTGCTTGAATTTTGTGTCGCGACATATAAATGTTTTGTTATTGTACTTGTTGCTTTGTTTATACTCTTTTTGCTTCTTTTACGTTGGGATTCTCCTCATTTTTTCAATAATTGCTTCTGAGATAAAGTGAATTAATATACCATTTTGGCATAAAGCCGAATCTTCCAAACTATTAAAAACACATCACAAAAAAAAATAATTAAAAATAGATGGGTTTCCTCATTAAATTCTCTGAGCAATGTGTCCACTGAAGCAAAGAAAAAGAATTTGTTGCCCTCAAACAATTCAGCTTTTATTTTTACAGGACATTTTTCTATTAACTCGATTGGGCGGAAACATAAGTTAGTTGTAGAAGTTAATTCTAAACATGTTTCCAATCTAGATTTAGAAGATTTTCAATTAAGTTCATTACAGACAATCAATAATTCACTAATGTGTGACTTGATTCAATCATTCAATCTTGATTTTTTGTGTGTGTCTTTGATCCTTCTCTTTTTCTTTGGCATAAATAGTTCATCTTACAGGATATTACTCAGTTGACATACTCTCTTTCATTTTTAAAGTCCCATATGCTTGTTTGTCATATTAATCTCCACTAATGTAGGCATAATACCACCTTCAGAATCAAATAGGTCTTTTAGGCTTGTAATATGTGGCTTAGGTAATGAGGTAGATAATTAGACATTTTAGGCTCAATTTAACCCAGATTCTAGACAGCTTACACTTTTGCCTTTTGATACATCCTTGATTTCTCTTGATTGTAATTTTCTAACCTTAGTGCATCTCTTTGCATATTTTTCAGTATGGTATCTTTTTCTCTTTTCATTGTTCACACCCAGAAGATACTTTTCCTCTTTATTTTAGAAGCTTTGTCACTTTCAATTTCTCATCTAATTTATAGAATGGAATTGCAATGTGTTATTCAGTCTTTTAAGCTTTCTACCACGCCAACAAACTTGGATTAAACAACCATTACACGGTTGGCATATTAGGGTATTAGATTTGAACACCCTAGAGACAATTGTTCAGGGAAGCCTGAAGACGGCCTCATTTCCTCTGATCATTTTCAATGACTTCTTTCGTCTTTCTTTTTATCTCTTGTTATCTCTATGGATTTTCTCTCTCAACCCACTCTCTACTTTTCTGCATCTCAAAATGATATTCCCCCGAACTTGTCCTTTCTATCGTGATGTCTTGTCTTTGATCTAGGCACATAAGGGTTCTTCTTTGTGGATCGGATGTAAGGAAGGATTGTGCTTCTCAATTCTTTGGTTGATAATGAAATTTGGCTTTTTAAATTCGAATAAGGAACTAAGTGCTGTCTTGCTGCATATCATAGGGAGTAGGCTTTGAAATGCTCAAACTTCCAGGATGGCACAAATCATTTCCTGTTAGTGGTATTGCCTAAGATTTCATGACTAATAATCCATAAGATTTATAGGACATTGGAGAGTTTATTGTGATGCTTATCCTAGAATGTTCCTAATCTATACAGTATTTCCGGAGTTACTATTGACCGTGTGCAAAGTTATCGGGATTTTTATGACTAAACTATTTACCTCGAACAAAATTGTAAGTTTAATAGTTCCATGATTTAGTAAAACCTTCATATTCTTGAAATTCGACATATTTATTCATAGTACACAACTTTTGTTCCATTTATTTCATCCTACACAAATGCATCTATCAATGTTTTGTTTGGCTTGAGATTTGTTGTTGTGTTGTTTTTATTAATTCAAGTTCTAACTTTTTTATCATGCATTTGACTCACGACAATCCAACACAATACAATTTCATCAATTCAATTCAACTAAATATGTTGCGGCCCGATTAGACAGATTTTGATCCGGGTAAATTTGGTTCTCGATTATTCAACTAAGTAATTATCCATCATGAAACCGAAAAGAAAATTAAGCCAGCAATGACCGAAATCAAAAACACAATGAACAGAATTTCAAAAGAATTCTTTACTTTACATTGACTAATTTGATGTATTTGGACATTAAGTATAAAGAGGATGAGGAGATAGAATAATAGAGTGAACTATTTTCTATTCCTTGCATCCCTCTCATTTTTTGTTTCCATCCTTAGATATTCTTCTACCTCCTCTACTGGGGTGAGTTCTTTCTTCTTTGATGTACTAGGGGTTTTATTTTTGCATTTGTTTCTTTAAAGGGTTCGAGAAAGGGCTTTTTACATACGGATTTGGGCATAAGATTTGGGTATAAGAAGGTGATGCTGGATTCGTTTCTCCTGGAGGACTACGTGTATGGCACCTGATAGATTTTTTGTGGAAATGGCACTTTCTTTTTGTTTGAGACTGTCTTCATAGCCCAGTCCAAGATTTTTGCATTACTCTCTGTTAGTTCTCTTTGCCTTTTAGCCAATGTCTCAAGGAGTGTTCTATTGTTTATTTGCTCATAATTTATTAGTCTAAAACTCCACTTCATGTGTCCTATACAATTCGACCAGTACTGGTCCCTCCTTTCTACTTCACCTCTCCATTCTTCATTTCTTTTTCTTAAAGCATCCTCTAAGATTACGGTCCCACTTCTTACGAGCTACGCACTCCCGTAGCCTTTAAATCTCTTAATTGTAGTTAGAGCTTGTTTGGTTATCCCTTTCTTTCATCTCTTGTAGTATAGACATCGAAACATTTATCAATTACGCTTTATTCTTGATTTTTCCGGGAACCTTACGCATTCACGATGGATTTGTCACCATTTCCCAGAAAGGGATGCATTCCCGAATGGGCTTTGACTTCTCTGAGCTTCTTGTTGCATTGAAGTTGAGCTTTCACATTGTTCTGGTTCAGTGTACCCTTCATATTCTTTTTCTTCTTCTACTTGTTTTTCTTTGCCGCACCTTACGTTCTTTGGACCTTTAGTTACTCTGTTAAAGTCGGAGGAGGCCTTCAGAATGGGATTTCCTTAGTCCCCGTTCTTCCTCGACTCCTTTTTATCTGAGTCTACGGATTTATTGTGGTTGGGTGTGGAACTGACCTCTGTGATTGCTTTCATGTAGTGCCTGATATGGACTTTTCAATGATTTTCCACATTTATCTTGTAACCCTTGACGATGCAAAGAGGTTGCTTCACTTCATGCGCTATGTTGAGATGCTTGATGGCAAGGACATAGCCGATAAAGTAAGGCCACACCTTGAAGCTGCTGATCGGATCTCCTTTGGCGGCTAGTTTAAAAGGAGTTTTCTTTGTCCCTTTCATTATCCTTTTCCGACCATTAGTAGGTCTACTTTATTTTATGAATTGTTACGGTTCCATAGTTGTTTCTTGAACTTTGAGTCATCCTTTTACCCAGTAAACACAATCTAATGTTGCTCTTCCTTGCTAAAGTCTACCCAATGCTCTCGACATGTATACTTTCTTTCCTTCCCTCCACCAGATTAGCAAAGAATTTCCTTCTGGCAGCCGCAACCGGGCTCTTTGTGTTCTAGTGACTACCATCCTCACATTTTCCATCATTTAGCAAAGTGAGATAAGCTTTTTTGAATCCCCTTTCAATGATAAAGCCTACGTCCTTGAACTTCTTTCCATTAGGGCTTACTTTTATCAAAACAAAGTTTCTCGTTCTATCTTTCCTTTGTTCTGCTTCAGCTTCATCCGTTCCCCTTTTTATTTTTCTTGATTCTTCTATTGTATTGATGCTTTCTTCATTTTCATCATCCCTTTCGATTTGCTTAAATTTGTTGCTCGAGAAACTTGTTATGTTTGATTTCGACCCGATGTACTCTTCCATTATTTCGTTGAGGTTTGGAATCGAGTTAATGGTCGAACATGGTAGGGTTAGGGTTTGGAGACTTTGGGTTTTAGGGGTTGAGATGAGAGGAATTTGAGTGAAGAAGTTGAGAAGGTTGAGGAGTTTATGAGAAGGTGGCCCTTCGGTTTAAATTTTCAATTTATAAACCCAGCCCAGTTTATTGTGCCCCTTCATTAAATATTCTGACATAGTTTGCAATCAATTTGAGGCGAATTAAGTTAAATGTCAGCGACACTCTTTTCAGTGCATCATTTGAGTTTGTGTCGCAACATTGAAACTTTGTGTCGTGACATAAACTTGCCTTTTTCATTGAGTCCAAAATTTATTTATGTCGCGACCGCCAGAGTATGTTGTGACATTCTTTTTAGTCTTCTTTTGAATTTATGTCACGGCGTTAAGAATTGTCACGCCATAAACCGTTTCAATTTGATTCCTTAATCAATTGTGTTGCGACATTTTAACTAAAAATTTTTTAAATTACATCTTTCTCTATTTTCTCTCATGAAACATTTAAGGCAAAGTGCATCTACTCATACTCATTTGAACATATTTGGGAAAACTTACTTAAACAATCAAAGAACCTCGATTCAAGTATGAACAATTGTTTAAAACTCTTAATTAAATGAAATTTTCCAGATATTAGAATATATTTTTACTCAATAAATGATATTTCCTTTACCTTTTAAAATAAAACACATTCTCTCAGTATTTGATATAAAAATTATCATTAACAACAAGTGGAGGATTAGAATTACTCCCACTTGTAGTCATTTCTCTGCATATTTCTTTTTGAGGCAGTGTGCTAGCAATAAAATTCTTCTTGAATTTAGCTTCAATTATAATCTTTGAAAAATAAAAAACAACTTAAAAAAAAACTACTAACATATTTAAACGAAAACAACTACCTTACAAGATTTAACTGAATTAATCAAACTATTAAAACTTAAAATTTAAAAATCATGCTTTGGTTGCCTCCCAAGAAGCTGCTCAGTTTAATGTCCCTAGCTAGACATATGCTGCTTGATAACTTCCTTTCGACATTTCTTTGTTTGCTCATTTAGGCTGAGCTATTCTTCCTTAGTTCATTTCCATTGCATACTTTGTCCTACATCTTCTTGTTCCCTTGCAATTCATCATTACTTCTTAATGCAGTAGGTGTGAGATCTTTTGGATTTATCTCGGTACTCTTAGGAAATGCATTTACGGATTGGTTTTCTGAGGGAGAGGGCTAGTTGCCACACTTCAGGTCCTCGAGTTCCTCAGTAAAAGCCTTAGTATTTGTACGAAACACCGGTTGTCTTTGCTTGAAATTCTCGATTTGTTCTCATGCATATTCAAAATTCTTTTGTTTTCCCCCGTGAGGCTATGACATACGATCTTGAAAGATTAAGTCATTTCGACCTTGATATTCTCCTCTATTGTCCCTATGTTCTTCTTTGTTGTTCTTCTTGAACCAGTGTACATAAGCACGATAGTAATTTTGTCGGGTACAGGGCCGTGTTGATATCTCCGCCCCATGAAAGTTTTCCATGGTTCACCGGTGTTGGTGTATAGTGTGTTGGCGAGGTTGGGGTTGAAGCAAAGGTGTAGCTCCTGTTTTCATTTAGGTAGTGTGCCTCCTCGGCGATAGGGCTCTTCTTCAAGCCCGGTCCCTCGACATTTGCTTCTCATTCGTACCTTTTCTTGCTCCTTCATGTGCGTGTGCATTCTTTCTCTTTGTTCATAAGCGCATCCGGTTTGCTTATAAATTTGTCATTACATCTAGTCCGATAAGGCCGTTTCCTGATCTTGCTGCTACTCCACGAGCCCGGATGGAGCCTTTATGGTGATTACATTGTAGGAGTCTTCAATAAGTTGCCTTGCCTCCTCTACATTCTTTCTTTTAAAGCTCCGGCGCGGGATGCATCAATTATACCCTTAGAGGCATAATTCATGGCATGATAGAATATATCCATCTAAGTGGTCAAATCTATTCCATGCATAGGACATCTTTTCAACAATCTCTTGAATCTCTCCCATGCATTGTAGAGACTCTCATCTTCTCCCTGCTTGAAAACAATTATTTCTCCTCTTCTCTTAACAATCAGAGCTGGAGGAAAAAATATGCTCATATATGCCTCCACCAACTCTTCCTAAGTGTTCAACGTCAGGCTGTGATGAATCGAGCCATGTTCTTACATATCTCGATGAAAAGGGAAGAGTTGAAGCTTGATTACATCTAGTCTCACCCCATTCAACTTAATTGTGTTTTCCATTCTCATGAATCTCTCCAAGTGCTCATTGGGATCTTGGAGGGTGACACGTGAAGCTGGTGTTGCTGCACCATGGTAATCCAATGTTGAGAAGCTGACTGAGTGTTTGCTTGATTGCAAGTTGTCTTACTGTAGAGTACTCCTCTTAGATAATAGGCCTCCAAAAGTCCTCCATAGTATTAAGCCTTTGATTTCTCTCTACTTCTTCTTATTCTTCTGGAATAGGCTGCAATCTGTCTCCTTGATGTGCCATATTTCTAGATTCTGCACTAGTGATCCTTCTCAAATTCTGTAATGTTCTCTACATTTCGATTATCCAGAAATAAACAAATCTACTTAAATTAGTACATGCATTTAAAATCTTCCTGAAATAGAAACACACTAAGAACAAATGATCCTGTGGGAAACAATTATCTCCATTATGATCATAGAAAGATGTTGTTAGTAGCTTCTTCAACTACTGCTTTTAAAACTACTTTTGTGATTTTCTAAAAAATAATATCAAAAAGAAAAATATTCAAATTAGTAAATCCCTTTTTGGTTAGAATATTGATCTTTAAACGTTTCATTTATCCCCGACAACAGTGCCAAGAACTTGATATGGACCTAATGATATATGCAAATTTATGACATTGTCCTTAGGAGAATATTATCTAAATCGAAGCGATAATGCCGCCAAACTTGTTGAGACCATTTTCATATGTATGAAAAAATGGAATTATTTTCTCTTGTAAGATAGCGCATTTAAAATTTGTGTTTATGGTCTCAATCCCACTTTGCAAGTGCAATTCGTATAAGTAATAAAAGTGGATATTTAAAGTCCGAGATATCATTCCTGAGACGGAGATGATAAATCTGCAAAAGCTAATTACCCATTTACTTAAGATTATTACTATTTGGACTCCTTGATATGACAATAAAAGGAATTAAATGTAGTCTTGGGCGAGGCTTAAATATCTGAGGCGTAAAGTTTAATAAAAGTAGGAATTAGGATTCTGCGAGTGAGATAAAGCGGATGCGGATCGATTAATAATAATCGATTTCTTTATCATTTCAATTTTAGCTGATGTCGTTGGAAAATTGAGTTTGTCAAAGATATCTGAGAATCTTATGGTTTTAGTTTCTCCCTTAACAATACTTTTCACTGATTAAAGGTTCATATTCATTTCTGAAACACGATTTTAATCAGTTACTTGTAATATATAACCCTCTTTCTAAGAATCAAGTATTTTTCCTTTCCAGTACTTCATACTCAGATCTTAAGACTAAAGAATTCTTGTCCCCATAGACAGAATCTTGCAAGCATTCTCCAATTTGATTGACACCTCATCCTACACTTCTGATGCAAATCTCCATCTTCTTGATTAGATTTAAGATAAAACGGGATCAGAATCAATTCATCAGAAAGAGGAGAAACCTCTGAGTGATTAGACAGATACTTCATTTAACCTAACTCAACTTATAAGTAAGTTGGTGATCTATTTGAATAATCCTTCAAAGTTCATTAGTTCCATAGTATTAGTCTACCATACCCACAAAGAACTATTCTACACTCTCAGGATTCTTCATCTCTGTGTCACTCAGAGGGCCTCCTAGAAATCAAAGTGAAACACAGTACTTTGCATTGGGTACACGGTACTAGTACTAAGAACAAGTAAATTTATAAACAATACCAATCAAATAAATTCAAGAATTCTAATTAAAGCTTCCTTCCTCCTTATGCAGCAAAATGACTATCATAAGACATTTCTAGTAGGCTCATGCTTCTCAAAAGCGGTTTACTCATATCGAGAGACTATCGATAAGGAAAATTCAACGAGTATAATGGCTGAAATAAATGAACTCCCGAAACCTTCCAACCTCCATTTCAATCAAACGGTTAAAAAAAAATTATTTATAAAGAAATACCAGCTCGAAGCTGCACTTTAGTACAATACCCAAATCCAGAAAATTAAAGGAAAATAAACTTGCTAAAGAAAAACTATACTAAGCTAATTCTACTAAATGGAAAAGAAAAAAAATAAAAAATAAAAAATAAAGAATGTATAAGAGTCTTCAGCCTACCCGGAAATCTGAAGTAAGTAGAAAGCTAGCACCTTTGCCCTAGAAGCGTGTATTTATAGGCTTTCCAATGTTAGGCCTCCCTTCATTAATTGCATTGTGGATCCCCAAAATTCTAGCCCAAATTAGTCTCTTTGTCGAGACATAGAAAGTTCTGTCGCGACAGAACCTCCAGTCTTTGTCGCTTCCTCTGTCGTAACTTTTCGTTTTTTTGTCGTGACCTTTTCTCTAGGCTTGTTCTTGATTTGTGTTGCGACATACTTTGTTAATGTCGCGACATAAATTTCTTTCAGCAGTCTTGTCATTGTCGCGACAGGAATGCCTTGTGTCCGCGACGCAAACCTGTTGCACACCAGCTTCTCATGTCCTTGTCTTTTGAGTCTATCGAGACATGTTTCCTTGTCGCGACAAACAAGTGTTTTCACTGGCGGCTTTGTTGCGACGGAGTTCTTATACGTCACGCGACGGGATTTCTTTAAGTCATAGCAATTTTTGTCGCTGACGAAACTCTTTGGTCATGACGAGCTTTCTTCTCAGGTTCTTATCACTTGCTGAGTTGTTTGTCGCGACATAAAATTATATGTTGTGACACAACTGCCTTGGCCATTCGAGTCTTCTTGATTACCTGACTGCTTTTACTGTATCGCGGCGATTTTTATCATTCTTTTGCTTTTATTGTCGCGACCTGAGTTTATGCAACTCTTGATTATGTCGTAATGAGTTTCTAACTATTTCCATTTCTTCTTGTGTTGCTCTTCAGCATCTTATCGCGACAGGAAATTCATCTCCTTCATGTTTTGTCTATTGTGACAGAAATAATTTTTGTCGCTACAGAGATTGTGTTGCCCTTGGTTTTGAATTCTGACTGTTATCTTGCGACATGATTTCCTTAAGTTGGCTTGATGATGAAAACTTTGTCGCAACATAAAAACACTTGTCTTACCTGACTTGTTTTTCCCTTATGATATTTTTGCTCCTTGACCATAATTGTCTTTTGTCGTGACGGAAGGGGGGGGGGGGGGGGGGGGGGGGGGGGGGGGGGGGGGGGGGAGTTCATCAGTCTTGACTTTTATGTTGCGACCTTAAAATAATGTTGCAGCCACCAATTCCCGCCTACCATTGACCTTAAGTATGTCGCGGCCAGTTTCGGGGTTGTCGCGATAGCTTTCTTAAAAATCTTCTTCGAGTTCTGTCGCGACAGAAAACTTTACGGTTGCGACGGAAGCTCTTTTTAGCCTTGAGTTCTGACCAATTTTTGTTGTGACGTACATTTGCTGGTTGCGACCAGGGAACAAAAAATCGAATCTCGGGCGGCTTCAAAAAAATTTGCACTAGAAAAAATCGGAAGAAAAAAAATCGAGAAAAAATCGCCGATATTTCCCAAAAAATCCGATTTTTTCCCGAAATTTCGTCGAAAAATTGTTTTTTCCTTGGCTCAAAAAATATGAAAAATTGTTTCTGATTGGTTTAATAATCAAAAATGCTGGAAGTGGCGCCCCTCCGGCCATCGACCATTGATTACTTATTATATATAGTAAGCGTTTTTATATTCTCTTGTATTTATTTGTTCATAATCCATTTTTAATATTTTATTTTATTTTTATTTTACATTATAACTTATAATATTTTAAATCAAATATTAATTTGAAAAGAAAAGAAATAAAATAATATCATTTAAAATTAAAATTATAATATAAAATATTTTGAATCTCCTCATTATCTACATAATATTTATAATAATAAAAAAACAAATAAATAATATTTCTTTAACATAATATCTTAATAATATATTAAATATAACATATTTAATTTAATAATTACTAATCCCATTTGATTTTAATCTACCTTAAATTAAGATATGAATCATTTCTCATAATCTATATAATTAAAATATGAAAAATTTTAATAACCGATATTTTGTAAAAATATCATGATATTCTGCAGATATTTCGATATTTATTAAAATTCATTTTCTGGAAATATATCGTGTTCTGATATTTTGATCCTTGGTTGCGACATAGTTCCTTGGGCCTGTTTAAGTTTTGTGTCGCAACATATAAATGTTGTCGTGACCTGAGCCAATTTATTTTGTCCTCTTTTTGTAACTTACATTGGGATTATCTCTGCTTTTCAATAATTGCACATAAAACACAAAGTTGATGAATATTCTACATTTTGGCATATAAATAGATCTTAAATTGTTAAAAAATGCCAGAAATATGGATTAAAAATAGACGAGTTTTACACTCATCAGTTACCGAGCCCACCATCAACACCAAATAAGGTGTCGATCTACCCTGTGCCCATGACAGATTATCGAACGTCAATCACAGTGTCGATTTACCATGGTCGAACATCAAACCACGGTGTCGACTGAGCCATGTACTCACAGGCTAGACGTGATGTCGTGCATATGAAATGCAATCATGCCATTTCATGCAATGTCATCTTTACAATGCAACATTTATAAATTCAATTATATTTTTACACCAAAATTTTCATTAAATCATGATTTTTCGTGTTAATACATCGCTCGAGCACATATTAACATGATT
Organism: Tetrastigma voinierianum; assembly: GCA_016808115.1. Lineage (NCBI taxonomy): Eukaryota > Viridiplantae > Streptophyta > Magnoliopsida > Vitales > Vitaceae > Tetrastigma > Tetrastigma voinierianum. The sequence goes on from JAEQBH010002621.1 coordinate 126,451, forward strand.
TTACACCTGACAACATATTATTTATTTTTCTGACAATACACAACACAAAATGGCTTCCGTCTCGGACCAGCGCCAAACGGGGCACCTCTCGGTCCCTTCATAGCCATTAACCATTTTTTTTCCATTCATCAACAAATTTGATGTCACAGAAAACTTCGACAAAACCAGATGACATCGATCCGGGATTAAAACCAAATCTTAACAGGTAGGAATTGCCCGAGGAAAGCGATTCAGAAATCTCATCGGATTGTTCGAAAATAGTCTTGAAAATTGACCAGTTTTGTCCTAAAGCGATTAAAAATTCGGCTGGACTTTAGAAAGCAGTCCCGAAAATTCCTAAAATTCCTACACTCGGTCCCGAATTTGGGGTGAAATTACGACCTCTCACGACCTCTAAGAAAAACCCCAAATAGTTAAATATGGCCCTTAGAATTTAGAAATATTCGAGTAGGAAAATTCTCCTGCCTCGTAGAGTTGTGAAACTCAAGATTTTGGTACCCACGCGTAGCTCTCAATGCCTGGATCGACTTTGCCTTTTATTCCGACGAAAACCTACGGTTCAATTTCTGAAGATCTTAGAGAGAAGCGAATTTTTTTTTCCTTTCTCACTCCCCCTCTTCTCTCGCTCTCAATCTCTACCTCTTTGCCCTTTTTTTTTCCTTTTATTTGACTTTTCTTTTGTTTTGTTTTGTTTTTTTTTTTCCTATTTTTGATTTTCTTTCCTTTATTTTCTCTTTTTCTTTCTCATTATTTCATCCACTTGACTTTTCATTATTTCCATATGTCATCCAACCCTCGATGCCTCGAAAAATGTGAAATTCTAACTACCTTAGAATTCAACGAAATTCGTCTGGGCAACTAAATTTTGCAAGATGAACCCAACGGTGAGGTCCGTTTTGTCATCAAAGATCTAGAAAACTTTCAGGTTTCAACTACGTATGACAAATCCTTTGTTTTGCCTTTTTTTTAATAGAATTTCAATTTTTTCCCGGGTTACAAGATCCTCATGCCGCATAACAGCCATGCCTTTACGGGTTCCATCATAAGCAAACTAAACAAACCGTGCCATGCTTTACCATGTGTTGCCGTACGTCATGCATCGTGTGCGTGTCTTCTTCAGTAAATCGCTGTGCCGTGATCACACATCGATATGCACGGGCATTGAGTGCCTCGTGCCCCCAATTGATCTTTGCAGGGTGCAACATTTCTGGTGCCTAAGTCTCGTTGCGCCCATGATCCACAGCTGTGATCCCATGCACGGGTGTCGAGCATCAGCCTGTCTTGGCGTCGGAGAAGGTGATATGCATGTCTGCAGCCGTGCGTGTGTCTTTGAGCATCACGCCAGCGCTGTAAGGCTGGTCTCGGCTACCTACTCGCAGAGACCACTCCCCTCTTAAGAGCTTATTTAGCCTTTTTCATTCGCTTTGAGGAAGACATCGAGGTATGTTAAGGAGGCCTGTACTTGCAGATTACTCTTACGCCCTTTGACATGCTTTTGTTCCATTCTTTGGAATCTACGAGGCTCCTAACTCCTTTGATTCTGCCCATGCCTTGCTTAGTTCGGATCCTCATGGGTGTAAGGCAACTTGCGTCAGGCATGCCCCACCATGCCGATCCACTGGCTTAGGTCGAGAAGGGTTCTGTGGTATCGGTAAAAATATTGATAATTACCAAAAAATCTATGATTTCAGGCATTTGGCGATATTTCCATCGACAAGCTATGGTGGCAACCATGGTATCAATGCCGCTCCACACCTGAATATTTCGACAATTTATCGGCCAGTTTTACCGATATTTTTGTTCTTGATAGTTAAAAAACATCACCCTCTTTCAATTTCTTCAATTGCACCTGACTTAAATGCTTTTCGTTGACTTTTCTATTTTCATGTTTTTAACATGCAGCAGTTTCTTTCAAAAAAACATGCAAGGTTCTGAAACCGAAGTATCCCAGGTTTAATTATTATTAATTTAAGTTTCAGTTGTTTTTTCAATGTCACGACATCAATTCATTCACTTTTTCATAATTCATGTTTTGGCATGCAAGGTTTCGAAACGGAAAGTGAAACGTATTTTTCATCAACATTTGCCTTTTTTATCCTCAATATAATAATATAATAATATGATAATATAATACCTTATTCACTCTCTCATATTATAATGGACATTTTAGCATTTAATGTGTTGCCAGTCTCTCCCTCTTTCCATACATACATTACTTGAATTTCAATTTCAATTTTTCTACTATTGCTAGGGAGATTGTGATGGAGAGCCCGTCTCTCCCTCTTTTCCATGCATGCATTAATTACTCAATTTCATTTTCAATTTCTATTATTCTACTATTTCAAAATTGTAATAGCAGAGTCTGTCTTTAAATTATTCTCTTGCCATTAAAATTTTTTTGAAAAAATTTCTTCCATCATTTCCATACTTATTTATCTATATCTATATTTATACTATATAAAGTACCATCCGTTTACATTTGTCTACAGTTAATTTAATTGATTTAAATTATTGATATTTAAAAACCAGACATAAAGAATGAGGTTGAGTTTTGATGAATTTCTGCACATTGTATTGTAGTGATTAATTTAAAAAAAAATTGTTTTACTTTTTTTTTCTTTGCTTACTACCCTTTTGTCATAATATATTATTTGTCTTCCTAAATAATTATAAGTGAAGTATTTAGTTTATTAGACGAAAACCTATAACAATAACTAAAATTAAAACCATATAAAAGTTTGAAAACCACCAAAACTACCCTATTCCCCAACCTCCACTTTACTTACCTCTCTCCCAACCCAACCCTTTAACCCCCCACCCCATCCTCTTCCTCTGACAGCTCACCCATCCAATCTTTTTCTTTAATTTTAAATCACCTTATTTTACAAAAGTAAAATAAGTATAAATCATTACCCAAAATAAGGTAAATATAATATAAAAATATTAACTATTCAAATAAATTAAAGTAAAAATTAGTAAGAATTATTTCATGTTGTTAAAATTAATATTTAAAAGTGAATAAAATTAAAAATAGCAACATTAATTTTGTTACTTTTAATTACTAATATTATTACTTTTAATTGTAACATTGATTTTTTTTCAAATCATAATTTGTAACATTGTTATTTCTAATTTCAAATATCATCAAACTTTAATATTCAAATTATTCTTAATAAATTTTTATTAAATAAAATTGAAGATATTTAATATATTTTAATATTACTTCATATTTTATTTATAATACTTTCAAAACCTATGTTGGATAATATCCTTTATTATTTTTAAAGAAATTAGGTTTATAAAATTTAAAATAGTAAAAACATATAAAATAGAATCATAATATGAAAATGGTTAATATAATAAATAAAAAATTATCATGAATATATATATATATGCATATATTGCAAAAACGATTATACTAATTGTACAAGACAATGTACTAATTATACAAGGAATTATACAACTCCATTTCTCATAAGATTTGATTATTTTTATTTAAAATATTTTTCATGTGTATGCTAATATCAACTTGTAATTTTTATACACATTGATTGATGTCATACTTACCTTATAAATAATTAATAACGTTGTACATGTTTATGTCATAAGCTTTCCTCTAATTAAAAAATATGATTGATTTTATTATATATATATATATATATATATATATATATATATATATATATACCTATATATATATATACATATATATATATATATTAAAAATTCATACTTTAATAATATTATTAAAAAAATCTAATAAAGAAATGAATAAATAAATTTTTAAAAAATAAACTATTTAATTTAGCAGATATTCAAAATAAGTGAAAATAAGGTGTTAGTTTATAAAATTAATTAAAAATTTTTTTTGTCATCTATTCATCCAAAATTAAATATTAAAAATGATAAAATTTTATGTATTTAAAAGATTAAAAATAGAGGGCCATGACATATAGAGTTTTATCAGAATTGGCGATTAGCTAGATCTGACTCAAAAAACTTTATTTAATTTTTTAAGTATGACTTTAGTAATTAAGATTTTCAATTATTCATCTATAAAATTCGATATTTTGGGTCAAATCTCTCATTTGTGAAAAGCAGGGTTTTAAAAACAATACTAATTATTATTATAATACCTAATTAATGTATTAAAATTTATTTTTTAACTATTTTATTTTCAAATTTTAAATGTAACTTTTTTATATAATTTATATGATAAAATAATATTTAAAAAGTCTTATATGGAAAATTACGGAATGCATTTAAATTAAATAAATTACAGTTTTAATATTGATTATATTTTCATTTATGTCATTAATCTATATTTAATATTTATAATTTTATTTTATTGTATTTATCCTATAAATTTTATTTAATCATATATGCTTTTATATTTAAACAAATATGTTATGATTTGAAAAAGAAATACCAATTAATATATTTGGGAAGTTAAAAATACTTTTAAAAAGTATTCTTTTATACCTACTCATCAATAGTTTTCAAAAATAATTATACATAATTTTGAAATAAGAAAGTAAATTGATAAGATTAAAGGAAATTAATAAGGAAAATGCACAAGAAAATTTATTGTCATCAGTTTTAAGCTTGTCAAATATAATTGTTTCATGGATTAACAATTCAATAATAATATAAATTTTCATCAATTAAATTATAAATTATTTTTTTAGGTTTTAATGTGAAACTACATATCAACTATTTAACAAATACAAAAGTTAATCTAATTGTTTTTTTTTTTTTTTGTAGTGTTTGTATATTTTTTATAACAACTCGAGAATAATTTTCAAGATAAAGTTGATTAAATTAATTACTAAGTTTGATAAAATCATTTAACATTTGTAATAATAAAGAGGAAAAAAAAATGACAAAACAATAATATCTTGTCCTTCACATTTAGCTCAAGTGGTTAAGGAGGTGATGAGTTTACAGGTGGCACTAAATCCTTATAAGAATATATAGTATTACAACCATGTAATATGAAGTTAATAAAAGTAAAAAATAATAATAATATCTTAAAAATAATAATAATCATAAATATTATAATACTTAAAGAAGATATATTTAAAGCATATATAAAATAATTAATTGAAAAAATTGTTATACGTGCACTACCACGTGTACACTTACTAGTAATTATAAATGTATGAATTAAAATAATTACTCATGTCATTAATGAATAATATTAAATTACATATTTAATTTAGTAATATTAAATAAAAATTTTATATAATTTTCTCTTTTCTCGATATTTCTATAAAATCTTATTATTGATATACCTGTGTTTATATCCCGAAATGTTGGATGTGGGATAAGAAATGGAATGCTTCATTGAAAATCTAGCAAGCCAAAATTTCTAAGTGGGAAACAAACCTTGGTTTCCAAGGTTAGGCGACCGTCAATGCCACACTTCAATTTTATTAGTCTAAGGAAATTACTCTACCTGATAAAAAAAAATGATAGGAAATTTGTTTTTGATAGGGTTAGAAAAATGGGAACACGAGGCCCGGCTCGTGGCTCCCGAAGAAGGCGCGCCCGTTGAAGCCTCGGGCCTTTGACTCCGGCCAGAATGAAGGCTCGGTCAGCTCGACCCCGAAAAGTAGGTTATAAATGTCGAGAAAGCCCATGATACAAATCAAAGCCATCAAATCGATAAAAATAGAATCTTTTTGCGATAACGTATTATCGCTGCGAATCAGTAAATCTCATATGAAGAAAAATAAGATAATTCCGCGATATAACGACTCATCTGGATCAAGTCGAGATCCACGATGAGGAAGAAGGATAATTCTAAATAAAGCTGCTCTTTGATATCACTAATCAAATCCAGTCTTGATAAGCGAATATCGAGTCGATAGGAAGAATCCTAATCACCATCAGTGGGAAAACATATACTATAAATGCAGGCCACCCGTCGGTGAAGGTGTAACCACGTCGCCTCTAGCGTCCCATCTTTTCTTCCGAAGCGCTTAGGCATCGGGCGGCGAGGCGAAGCCCACATGTCGGCCACTGCTCTTATTTTGCGAGAGGAGGAAGCAGCGCCGGTGCTGCGAGACCCGACCCGAAGTCGAAGTCAGGCTAGGCCCGCAGCGCTCAGGCGATCCAGTTGAAAAAAAGAGGCATCCATCGAGTTGGCGCCGTGCGTAGAGCAACGGTCCTTTACAAATATAAGCGATTTCTCAGTTCACGGTATCAACCGAAACCTGGCAGAACAGCGCCCGATCCACGAAGGATGCGGGTTCGCGGCGGCGTAGGCAGCCGGACCTCTGGTGCGTTAGAGAGCGTCGCGATCAATGCGACGAGGTGGAAGTCTTTCAGCCTCGCCCAACCCGATGGCGATAGGAGAGTTAAGCGACTCGGCCCCAGGCGGATCACGGCCCAGCGGGGCGCGACAAGCTCCGAGGAAGGTCCGCGTTTCCTCCTCGCGGAAGGAGCGACCTGATCGGCATTCCCAGGGTCGCTGAAATAGAGGCCGAGTCCGGTAGGGCCGAGTGGGCCCTTGATTGGCCTGGAGAGGAGGCGACGAAGCACGACACTTTCGGAGGGGCATGTCGGGACGAGGCTACGTCACCCTCGTGAGGAGGCGGGAGAAGCGATCATGGGAGGCGAGAGGTTCGAGAGCCTCAATGAGGCTTCCGGCGCGGTGTGTAGGAGGTGGTAAGAGGGACGCTCGACCTTATCAGACACCTTGGTACAACGGTAGTGCCCATGGTGAGGTGCTTCACTTCCTTTTCGGCCAAAATTGGGATACGCGAAATTAGAAGCGATGCGATGGTGTCAGTCCCGAGTCAGATCATCTCAACATACAAAACGAATGATTGCATGGGTATGAGACCACGTGCGATCGCGAGCTTTTCGCTATCACATTAAAAGGCCCGACCTTGGCAGTTCGAGCGAACCAGCCTTCATCCGATCTCCTCGTTGGAGGCTATCCATTGTGTTGCGTCTCTCCTTCATTGGAGCAGGCGTATAGAAAGCCAAGTTACCATTTATTGACTATCAGCGAGTTCACGGAGAGCTGAGGTCATGTCGAAAGGTTATTGCGAGTCACGAAGGTAGATATACCTGATGAAAAGTTTGCGATCACCTCATTCATTGTTGGGTTAGGGGTGCAGTCGAAAGAGTTGATGTTTTGTCTTCAAAATCTCAACCGACCTTCGTGAGTGCTTGCAAAAGCGAGAGAAGTACATTACTTGTGAAGAAGCCCTCATATCGAAAGGGAGCTCACTCCGCGTAAAGAAAAAGCGGGGCCAGTGGCGGCGAGGGCGAAGCCACGAAAAGGCAGCGACGGGAGAAGTCTCGAAGAAAGATGAAGTGGTCACGAAGGCGTGGAAACCTCGGAGATCGTGCGGGCCCACCTGTTCGAGAGGCGAGCGTGTTATTCACCTCGGTTCGCCCTTGATAGCCTCGGTATCCGCAGTCTGGCGAGTGCGAAGCGAGCGGTTCTGAGGTGGCGACTGAAATGAAGTCGGACCAGCGAGACAACACCCGGTGTGCGGGGTTCCATAGGAATTTATAGACACTTGGATGATTGCATCTGACTAAAGAAGGAAATAAATTACTTATCGACGTGGGTATCTCGACGGCTTCATAGCCCTTGAAAATCGGCCTGGAATCGGGCTGAAGCCGGTCGGCTCGGTAGCCACCGCGCCTCGACGGACAACAGCTGGCCTGCGACCTGCAGGGGGAAATCCACGTGATCTGGAGGTTGCGGGAGGAATCGGCTCAGCCGGAAGGCCCATGTGCTCGGCATCGGTCGAGGTGAGTGGAAATCTGGCCGGTGTCAAGCGCGCCGACGACACATCATGCGGATTACCCGACTCGGATCACGGAAGGATGCCGGCCTCCCCATGGCGGCCCTTGGTAATTCAGTGGTTATGGACAAAAAAGCGGTCCATCGAGTCTGGAGTTGGCCAAGCGAGGTTCGGTGACATCATCTTCGCCTCGGCGCTTTGATAAGATGGAGCATCGGAAGGAGAGAATGGAACGAGTCGGCACCCGATGCGAGGATTCTCAGAAGAAAGAGTATTACCCTTGGGCTCAATAGAACTAGTACTCACCTTGGGAGATCCAGGTACCGGTGACAGCGTGTGAGATTCCTCGTTGTAGATGCCCCATACGCTATGTATTTGTTAAGGCGGACCTTACTCTCAAATCTGATAAAGCCGATTTCCCTCACGCACCACATGATGATCAAGTTTCCCACCTTAAGCGGAGTAGGAATGGTTGAGGAAGACTTGACAGTGGCCAGGAATGCTACTCGACATCCGTGAAATGCGGTCGATAACATATGCTTAGACGAGCTCGACATGCGCTGACGAGGTGCTTTCGCGACTGAGCCCTGGGGAAATTTGGAACTATATCGTTGGATGGCGACCACAGGCGCCTGGCACACATCGGATCGAGCTAGCGAGGAGGACCTCGAAGCCCTCTCACCCCGTTTTGAGGCAGGCAAGATGTCTTGCATGGGCGGAGGCGGACATGGGAGGGGTTAGCCCCCAGAAATAATCAGCATTAAATTTGAGCGTGACGAACGTCGTAACCCCGATTAAAGCGAGAGAAGCCGCTGCTTAGAAAGTGGCGATCAGCGAGAGGTCGGCGAGCCTCGGGCAATTAGAGGTGGAATATCACGGATAGTTGTGGCGTCGTACTTGTCAAAAAGCGAGCGTGAAGTGGCGACTCTGCGTCGACCCATTTGCGTCGACAAAGCATGCCACAAAAAGCCGGTTTCCGCTGTATTTGGCCGAATCAGGCCACCGTCGTGGATGCCCTTTGCTTGGAAGCGTGAACTCCTCAGTTTATGGATGCCTTCTCATTTCTGTCCAGTCGAGCTATGGACCGAGGCGACCAGCGAAAAGACCTCGTTCATCACGGCGCGGGGAACTATTGTTATGGGTGTGATGCCGACTTTGGGCTCAGAGCCGCGGGAGCTACTATCGAGAATTTGGTGAACGGGTTGTTGGGAAGCGAGATAGGAACAACCATGGAGGTGTACATAGATGACATGTTGGTAAAATCCCCTGCGCCCGAAGCTCCGCGCCAAGCTCGTATATTCGGCGTTCAGTTTGAGAGAGTCACAAACACTTAAAGAACAGATCGATGATGCGCCTTGAGATTATCGGTGGAAAATTCACACAGGTTTTCATAGTCGACAAAGGAATTAAAGAAGCGAATCGGACAAAATGAGAATTTGTGCTTGACATGCCATCGCCCTCAGGCATAAAGGAGGTCCAACGTCTGACAAGAAGGATTGCTGCTTTAAGCTGATTTGTATCCAGGGCTAGTGATAAGTGTCAGCCTTTCTTCCCGAGTTTAAAGAGGCCTTTGTTGGGATCACAGTGAAGGAAGCATTCGGCGTTGAAGGTATATTTGAGCTCCCCCCGTCACGAGTAAGCCACACATTGAAGGGGAGCTCCCTCCTGCTCTTAAACATTTTAGACTTCTCGACCCGGTATTTGTCCTCGTCGGGGACAAAGGCCAGTCACGGCCTTGAGTTTACTATTGCTGACGAGCTGAGAGGACGGAGGAGAGGTATCGAGATGGAAAAACTATGGCATTAGTAGCCGTGCTCCGGAAGCTCGCCCTTCTTTCGGGCTCATCTGCTTAAGTTCCAACATAATATCATCCGATGAAACAAGTGTTACACTAGAGCCGGAGAGACCTCGGGAAGGGCGTGAAGTGGGCCCGTAGAGCTAAAGCGAGTTAGGCATCGGATATAAGCGAAGGCTGCTTGATAAAGGGTAGGTCTTGCGGACTTCGTCATGGAATTCATCTCGGCGGGCACGCCGAGGCAGCTGACAGGTCGAGCCTTCCCATCTGGAAACTCTTTGTGGATGGGGCCACAAACGCACAAGGAAGAGGAGCCGGTCTAATCCTGACCTCCCCAGAAGGAATAGATATTGAGTACACGCTTAGATTCAAATTCCAAGCCTCTAACAACGAGGACCCGAATATGAAGACCGTCATGCGAGGACCTCGACCTGCATGATTCACTTTGGGGTGTGACAGGGTGGTGAGCTCGGTGGTAGTAAGGCGAATAGAAGATAACTACGAGGTGAAAATTGAAGAATGATCTTATACGCCAGGTGCGGGATTTAATGAAAAGTTCGTCTTTGGTCAGGGTCGGACATATCCACAGACGAGGAGGAGCTCTGGGAGCCGATGCCTTGACGAGGAAGCTAGCGACGGCCTCGTAGGAGACCTCGGCGGTCGGCTTGTCGAATGCAACTACGAGAGCCCCACATGGATCTGCACGTAGGCGTGGAGTTGCCCCCGATCGGGTCCAGGCCAGAGTTGGATGGACCCGTTTGGGATTATATAATGGGACGGAGCGTCTGCAGGCGCGACCGAATGGGGCATCTAAAATTGAGACGGAGTCGCGAAGATTATTGTCATGGAAGCCTTTACAAGCGAGGTTTCTTGCATCCTTAAGTGCATCGCGAGGAAAGACAGCGACTATGTGCTAAGGAAGTACATGAAGGTGTATGCGGAAATCATATTGGAGCTCGGGCGTGCGGGAAGGTCTTAAGGCGGGGATACTGCGGCTGCAATGCTCGGAGGCGCGGCCCAGGCCTGGTCGGGAGATCTGAGATCTGCGGGAGCATGCGAGATCTCTACGCACTCCCATCGGGCCATGGCATCAATCATAAGCCCCTGGCCGCTGGCCAGTGGGGTTTTGGGCTAATCTTGGGACCTCACCCGTTGGGAAGGGCGATGTAGGTCATCGCGTTGCGATAGGTGCTTCGCAAATTGGTGAGGCGAGCCTTTGGCCTGATCACGAGCAGATCTGCGATTTTGTGTGGCGAGCCATTATATGCGGGTTTGGTATCCCGAGGGCACGGTATCGAACTGATGGGAAAGCAATTTGACAACGCGAGTTTAGGGATTTTGTCTTAGAGCTCGGAATTAAAATTATTACTCGTCCCGGCATGCGATCTAATGGTCGAATGAAGTCACCATCGGGAACCATAAGGCGCGTTGGAAGATCTTAAAAGGCAAAATGGGTAGAATGCCTTCAGGGTGTTATGGAGCTACGAGACTACGCCCCGAGTGGCAGCCAGGAGAGCCCATTCGCCTGGCCTTTGGCATTGAAGCGTGGCCATCGAGGTCGGGTTAAAGTCACTGGGATCGGGTTGGCGACAGTGGAACCTGATAGCCCAGGCTCCTTTAAATTTGGACCTCTTAGATGAAACGTGGCGGGTCGGCGCCCTTGAGGCCTGAGAAGACGGCGAGTATTATAACCAAAAGTCAAACCGGGGCTACATTACGGAGTGACCTAGTCTTGAAGAAGCTCACGCGTGAGGAGAATCAATCGCATGGAAACTAGGCGGCCCAGGAAGGCTACTGTCGTATCCGTGTCATCGGACCGAGCGGTCTGAGCTCAGGCCAGAGGAGGAAGAATTCTACATCATGCTTGGGAATCACGAACACCTTAAGCGTTTTATCATTAGACCTTGGTTTGTAATCTTAAATGAAGCATTATCAATTTTGGATAGCGATTTGGCGTTCTTGGATTTATTTTATTAGGCGTCTCAAGCGGCTTAGACGCCGATACTCATAAAATTACATACAACGAGTGTGAAGGTTCGTGATCAAAAAAGGAAAAGTCTCTCTTTATTCCAATCAAATTACATTCAATTACATTCAGTAGTGTCATCGATTACACTTGAGTACACAGTACAAGCAGTTCCCTCAAAAAAAAAAAAAAAGCCCTTAAGAAGGAAAGAGGAAAGGAGCTTGAGATGAAAAGAAAAGAAGACGGAGAGGTGGAAAGAGGAGAAAAAAGAAACGAGAGAGGTGGAAAAGAGGAGAAGAAAAAGGGGATGGAAAGAGTTTGTGCGAAAGGAAAGGAAAAAGGGAGAATGAGATGTGGAAAAAAAAAAAGAAGAAAGGAAGAGAGAATGAAGGAGAGGGAGAAAGAGAAGAAAGGAGAGGAAGAGAAAGAAGAATAGAAAATAGAGAAGCGTGAATGTTATGCTCTCAGACATTCACAGCGCAAACTAGGGAATAACATGACTCAGTAAAGGGGCGGGAAAACCTGACTCCCATAATCGGTCAATAAGTGGACCGGAATCTTGAGGCTCGGATCCGGCGAAAGACTGATAAAACGGCCTTCATTTTGCGCGGATCTCGATTACCTTGGAAGGCGGAATATCCAGTATAAACTCCGCTAGCAATGGAAGCGCCATTATATAAGAAGGCAAGCACTTTCGGAAATTCGCCTGATCGTTTCCGGTTCTCCGTGAACCCGACATTAAAGACACTCGCGTCTTTCGAAAAATCGAGTCGAATGGGCGCGCGGCGGCTCGGTTGTGAGCTCGACTACTACGCACGAGGCCATGCGGCTAAGGAATTCGGTCATTTCGAGTATTCGACCCTGAGGCCTCGGCGCCGGGCGGCCATTTCGGTTGTGAGACTCGACTACTCCCCTACTACCGCAGGGCCGTACGGCTGGGTCATTTCAATTTGTCATTGCTGAGGCCCCGGCGCGGGAGCTGGCAACTCGGTGCTGGCGAGCTCGACTCCTCTGCAGAGACATCACGACTTAAGAGTCGAGACCATTCAGTATTCAACGCGAGGCCATTTGCGTGGCGGGAGCCCATCGGCTTCAGGTTGGCGAGCGGCTGCTCTCGTGGCCGTACGACACAGAGTCGGTGCATTTCGGTATTGGCCCTGAGCCCTCGGCGCCGGGGGCCGGCTCGGTTGTGAGGCTCGACTACTCTACATGGGCCGTACTGGCCCCAGAGTCGGTCGGCTCGAGTTTGTCGGCTGCCTGGCTCGGCCTTGCCGGAGCCCGTGGCTCGGGTTTGGCAGGCTCGGCCCTTCTGCCCACGGGCACGTCTGACCTAGAGTCGGATCGGCAAGAATTTGTCGACCCGTGAGGCCTGGCAGCCTGGGCCGTGACTCGGTTTGACGAGGCTCATTGCTCTCTTGTGGGCCCCGTCGCCCAAGAGTCGGATCATTTCGGTACATTAGGCGCGGGCCTCGTTTCCGGGCCAGCCATTTCCCGGTTGTGGCAATTCGGCCTGCTTCTCTGCTTGGGACAGCGAGCTGGGGTGGGATCATTTCGGCCTGTCGACCCAGACCTCTGGCGCCGGAGCCCGCGGCGTCGGTTGAGCGAGGCTCGAGCTACTCTGCCTGAGGGCTACTGCTGACCTAAAGGAGTCGGATCGGCTCAGGCTATTCGATGGCAGGCCTCGGCGCGGAGCCCTGGCGGCTCGGTTTAGGGGGTCCGACTACTGCGCCGCGAGGCCGATGCGGCTAAGAGTCGAATCGGCTGAGAGCTATTCCGGCCCCACCGGGCTCGGCGCCGGAGCCCAGCGGCTCAGTATGGCAGCTGAGCTTTACTCTGCACGAGCCGTGCGGCTTTAAGAATCGAATCGGCTGGTGTCGACCCTGAGCTCGGCGCCGGGCAATGGCTCGATTTGACAAGCTCGACTACTACCACGAGACCATAAGGCACAAGTCGGATCAGGCGCTAAATTTATTCAAGCCTGAGGCCTCGGCGCCCCAGGAGCCCAGACTCGGTTTTGATGAGCTCGGCCCACTTCTGCACGGGCCATGCGGCTACAGAGTTAGATTAGCTCGACTCTGGCCCATCTGGCCAGGGAGTTGCTCCGACTCGGACACTCAGCCTCAGGCAGTGTAGCCCCGAAATTAATTCAGTTCATGAAACAGCGAAATTCATAAGTAGGGGTAAAGTGGTAAAAGAACATTTATTAGGAAAGAGGCTACATATGTGGGTCCCACAGACCAGGAAAAAAAATAAATAAAACAAGCAGACGTCGATATGCAGGTGGTGGGCATAGGAAGGAGGAGTAGGGTGAAGAAGGGGTGGGCCTCATTGGGGGTGTTGTCAGTTCTCCCGGAATGGTCGATGAGGGATTCCTCGACCTCACTCTCGGCAGGGATGTTAAAGTTGAAGTCGAGGTAAGGTGAGCATTGAGCTTCCTCTGAAAGGTAAGCCACCCATAAGCCATTAGTCTGGGCCTCATTCACCGATCACTACTATCTTCATCTGGCGAGCAGCAGGAGTTATTTGATGAAGGTCCCAGCGCGGCCCATTGCACTCCTCGGTCTGGGTTAGCGGTTTAAGCCTCGGAGGCCTGCGTGAGCCGATCCCGATAAGTAGCCGGAGTCTTATCGGTTCATCTTTGTACGCCACGTAGCTCTTGCTTTAGACTCCGCTGACTCGCCTGGATGTAAAGCTCATCCTAACCATCTGAAGCTCATCTTTTAGAGCGGCGCGGCCGAATCCCCCGGCCTCTGGCAAGTCATTTTGTGCGGCCCCGCGGCTCATCCCACCGAACCTCCCGAAGCTCGCACCGGCGCTCTCAGTTGTTTGGGACTCGTCTTCTCTACCCTGGCTTGTTTCCGTGCAGACGTGGTATGCTTCAAATCATATTTAGCTTCACTTGCCTCCTCGGTCATACGTTGCACAGGCCCCATGACTCGGTCGCTCGATGTAAGGGAAGCACCCTCGCCTTATAAACGAGCGACTTTGGCGTGACGCCCGTTTAGTTTGGCCTTTTGGCGAACTCTTGAATGGTAGCCACGCCCATCCCGGCGTAAATCGGTATCGACCGCAGAGATCAACGCCGACTGGGAATGAAATCGGACACGTGATATGTGGGAACTTACGAGGGCGACCGGAGGATAGGCGAAGCCTCATCGGCCAGGCGTACGCTCTGACCTCTTGGGGTCGAGGAATCATAGAATGGGTGGATCGCGCCAGTATGAGTTCGGCATTGAGAAGCGGAGTCGCCATCTTCGCGGTTGGGTTCTTCCTCTTCCAATTCTTAGCCTCGGAGAAGGTGGCTAACACTCTTCACGAGTTTACGAAGCGGTGACTGGCGCGGCGGCGCTCAGCGGCCACTACCCGAGGACCTTTTGCCTTAGCGGCCGGACTGAAGCGGGTACGCGGGCTTCGAACTTTAGGAACCTCGGCCCGGGCGACCGCCCGCCTCGGCTTTCGGGCAGCGGTGATGAAGCGGAGAAGAGGAAGCGCTGGTGAACCTTATGACCCAGCCGGCGATCTTTCTCAGCGAGTCCAGGTTTTTCAGTTTCATGCTTGGGGCTTAGGGCGGCGTCTCAAGCAGAGCAGAATCACTCCCTTGGTGGGTTTGCGTGGAGGCGATGGGAGGACTTTCATGGTGGAAGGGCGAAGGCCTGAAGTAGCGGCGGGCGACCTCGAGCTTGAGGGCCCGGGAATGTCAGGCTTGGTCGACCCCGGCGTAGGGACGTGGAGGACGAAGCCCGCGCCCGGTGTTGCCATGGCGTTATCCTCGGGGGCGCGAGGCAGAGATTCGAGGCACGAGGAGGCGCGTAAACAATCTGCGAATTAGGATATCTAACAGCCTCATACAAGTCATGCGAAAACAAAGCGGCCTCGCGGATTCTCGGGGTGGTCAGCCCAGCCCAGGGCTCCCGGGGTGTCGTCTTGTCGGGTTATATTCCCCGATTGCGACCATTGCATGCGTTCCTTCAGCTTTGTCTGCGAAGAGGAAGATCGAATCACCGGGGAGCGCGATGCGCTGGAAAAATAGAGGAAGCCCTCGCTGGTTTCATCGCACCTCAAAAGTAAGGCAAAGCTATCTTGAGATACAGAGCCTGTCTAAGTGTGGTGCTTGAAATACCGGCCAGTGGGCGAAGGATGAGGACAGGACATTGAAGTCTTTGAAACCTTTTTATGAGAGGTGCGGAGGAGCGAAGACCATTATCGAAAGGCTACTTGAAAACTATCTGCATCTTAGGTGCGGAAAGCGCGTAAAATTCGAGCAATCGGAGACCGGACTCGGACCCAAAGGGGTCGATGCTTTAAGCGAAAGTGGCCCACGTCTGAGGGACTGACCTTTAGGCGTAGCGTGAAAGCATGTGAGCGGCCCCAGTTGTAGATGTCGACCCCCTAGGGATGCAATGCGGTCTACTCTCACACCAGCAATCTGCGAGAAAGGCGCGCAGAGCATCTCGAAGATCGGCCGGTCTAGAACGTTCGGGCGCCGCCCGATTCACGAGGGCAGAGAAGAGTCGCCTCCAATCTGAGAGAAGAGCGACCGGACCGCTTGGTGATAGCGAATTAATGAGAATGAAGCCGTGACCTAACCTAGCATACTCGGCGTATCACCAGAAAAGACAGAGAGAGAAAGACCACGACGGTCAGGAGATAAAGCGGAAAAAATTTATCTCGGGAAAGACGCCCGGAAAAGGACTACACCCCAAAGGGTTGGGTAGAGCTAGGAAGAGGAGGATTCGAACTCGTTAAAAGCGAGAAAAAGTTTGAATCGGGCCTTGCGAGACGGAGGATATGCAACGGAAGAAGCGAAGGAAGCTGAGATGAGTGGGAGAGATGAGCTCGAAAACCAAGAGTCGTCATTATATGAAGATGGCGATATGTGACCCGGCCTTGCTTCACCGACCACTGGCGGACACGTGGAAATTGCATCGATACGAGAAAGCGTTCTGACCTTTGCCCGCACCGCCGTCTGTGAAGTGGGGGGCGGCCCATTAGGAGTTTGAAAATGGGACCGCGGCGTGACTGCGGCTGAAAGAAGTGCGCGCGTTGAATGGCTCGGGCATGATGAGGCCCGGAATGGCTCGATCCGGTTGAAAAAGCGTCGTCGGTTTTATATTTTAATTTCGAAATTTTTTTTTGAGAAATGGTTTTAAAAATTATTTAAAAATACATTGTTGAATAAACCGTAACTTACCCAAACATTCTAGTATATGGCTTAAACTTTTGTTCATACCTTGATAAAATGCATTTATTTAAAGTGTGAAAATGACATTATAAAAAATAGAATCATTATCGTCTATCTTGTTTTGGAAAATATTTAATGTGCTAAAATAGGGATATAATAATAAAAAAAAAACTTTTCTCTTTTTTCGAACCAAAAAACTTCTAATTTTTAATAATTGAAGTATACGATAAAATTTAAATCGTTGGATGATAATATGAATAATAACATTAAGGTATAAGATAATGAATGTACATGTTATTCCATCTGATTTGATGATGTCTTTCATACATACCCATCGATACTATGACCTGACTTTTGTGTGTTTGAAATAAATTGGGCTTTTCCCACATTTAGCCAAAAAATAAAAATAAAAATTCTCCCAATGTTGAGAAATAATCCTAAATTTAATGTATTTTTTATGAGGTGGAAAGTTTCTCTTTAAGAGATATTTTAAAATTTTAGTATACATTTAACTTAAACTGTTTTTTAAGAAGAAACAACTTTCCTAATATTTCATAAACTATGAATATAAGTTAAATGGTAGCGTTCTTGAAGAGACGTTTTAAAGTTTAAAAAAGCGTGAATTTACAATGAAAGTGTATTTTTTATTTTTTATTTTTTATTTTATTTTCATCCCACGGGAAAAACTAATGAGAAGAAAACTACAATAAAGTTATGATTATTTTTCAAACCATGCTTTATTTAGATTTATTTTTAATCTTTTATATTAATTTTCTAAAACTCCCTAAGTAAATTCATATGGTTGTTGACTTTTTGCTAGAAAAGCTCACATGTCCCGGGCCAAGGAAAGTTTTAGGCTTCAGATTTTGGGCCAGAGGATACTCCCATTGGCCCACTCCACTTGGCAAGTAAGTAATACAAAGTGGTCCATATCATTATTAATTGAAAGCCATTAAATTGGCTTGGGATCAAGTGGGTATGATGAAGAGGATGCCAACTATACCAACCATTAAAATATAAAATTTTCATTTTCTTTTTAAATGTTTACCTAATTCTTGGATCAATTTTGTCCCATTTAGTTGAATTCCATGAAGGTAATATTCTTTATTATGAAAAATATCATCTCTATGAACTTCAAAACCAGAATCTAAAAATTGAAACCTTCTTCGTATTTATTTAAGTGGACTTATTTGAGGCGGAGGGGAGGGGTCAGGGTTTGAGTGTGA
Organism: Tetrastigma voinierianum; assembly: GCA_016808115.1. Taxonomy (NCBI): domain Eukaryota; kingdom Viridiplantae; phylum Streptophyta; class Magnoliopsida; order Vitales; family Vitaceae; genus Tetrastigma; species Tetrastigma voinierianum. Next base: position 144,389 of record JAEQBH010002621.1, read on the forward strand.
GAGATATTTTTGAGGGAAAAAAAATCACTATGGTGGAATAGAAAATGATTAAATGTCAAAAAAACAAAAAACCTAAAAGTGTGTCTCCATTTTAAATTAAGAGAAATCGGTTTAAAATTGACAAATTTAAAAGTTATTTACAAATTAACATCTTTTAAAAATAACCTTGAAAATATTTCATTTCGGATAAATTCCAAAAGTGTTAAGATAAATCCCAATATGATAACTAAATGTCTAAGGACAATTTTGTGTAAAAAAGTGTCTTTTTATATGTATTTCAAAGAAAAATGTTAGTTTTATAATTTTTATTAGGATTTATCCTATTTAAACTATTATCCCTAAAATTAATACAATGGTAAACACAATAAAAAAAGCACATGTAGTACCTGAACCAATCATTACTCTTCACTCTTCATTAAATGGGAAAAGGCAAGGTGTTTCCAACAGGTCGATAAATACTCTTGATAGTGCAAATAGAATAAAAAAACGAATAGAAATCATATTCCCAAAATCATATAGTATAGATATATAGATATAAATAAGATGAAGATGGCCTGGCGGGTGCTATATTTGTAGCAACATTAAAGGAGATACAACTTGTAAAACATAGAAACATATTTTTATTCATAATAAATCTCTATCTTTATATGTACATATTTATAAAGATAGTAGAAATCCTATAATCAAGCTATTTTATAATTAGATCCTACAATCAATGTTCTATAATTACAGTTATTTTATACATGAGAGAAATATTTCTAAAACTAGGAAAGAATATAATAGTAATAGGAAATAAATTGTAATAGAGAGTCTTTTGACTATTAATCCCGATGTCGTAGCAACATGAGTTGGTGTATAGATGCCGCATGCCTCTTGAACACTTTGAGAGCGCTCGACTTGGGAAACAACTTTGGTGAGGATATCGATGGAATTAGTCTTGGATCGAGATCTTAGGCAACTCGACAATTTCTCATCCAATTTCTCATCTTACTTGAAGAATGTCTACCTCCACATGCTTTGTACGATCATATTTATGCTAGGATTATGAGCAATATCACATACTACTTTATTGTCACAATAAAGCAGAATCGGTTGCCTAGGCGGATAGCCTAAATCCATCAATGATGCCAGCCATAATGCTTCACTTATTCCCGGAAGTGCCATACTCAAATTGACCTGCGGCAGGCGTTGCAGCAACGATGCCTTCTTGCTTCTCCATGCTATTAAAGTTACCACCCTCTGAGTGGAAATATCCCGAAGTAGATGCGATACGTCATCTATTACTCGGCCCGGTGACATCTTATATGCATGCACTTTGACAATCTACATTTTTAGTGAACAAAATGCACCCTTTCCGGGACGGACTTTAGATACCTTAAAATGCGCATAGCGCATTCTATCTTATTCTCGGGATTATGCATAAAGCGGCTAACAATACTCGATGCCAATGAATGCGGCTGAGTGTGGAGCTAAGTACATCAATCCTTCAACGGGCACCGATATCTCTCCTTTATCGATAGGCATGATTAGTCTTAACACATAACTTCAATCCCTTCTTTTATAATTCATCGGTTAAGTTTGACATCACGACATCAATTTCTACTGCCAGTAAATCTAAAGCATATTTTCTTTGAGACGAAAATCCTTTTATTAGGCAAGAGACACGCCGATCCCGAGAAAATATTTCAGCGGCGAGGTCTTTCATTTGAATTAAATGACCAGTAACTTGTAAGACCTTGTTTCCATCGAGGTCATTCATATAAACATAGCCTTCAACCCGACATACAGTAAAGAATGGAGTGATCTTACCATGTGCTGTTTTTCAAGAACAAAGTGTGAATTACGAATTACTTTGATGGTAGCCCAGACCTCATGGACTTGAAGCCTTAAATGCATCTTCTTGGAGATTGTTTTATCCGTCCCTAATGATTCTTTAATTTGCACACTTCGGAGCAATGCGCCACGGTATCATGCCACGGTGGCAAATCCATTATACACTTCTTGAGATAACTCGCCATGCAGAAAGGCGTTTTTCACATCAAATTGTTGCAATGGTCAATCCAAGTTCCTAGCTAGAGACAATAAGACTCAAACTGTGTTGATTTTAGCTACAGGTGCAAATGTATTTGTATAATCAATTCCATAGGTTTGGGTATACCCTTTTGCTACCAATCTCGCTTTAAAACGTTCAATTGTACCATCTTCTTTGTGCTTCACAGTATAAACCCACCGACATTCAACTGGTTTCTTCCTTGGAGGACGATCAACAAGTTCTCAAGTTTCATTCTTAACGAGGATTTCATCTCCTCATTAAGCAGCGGCTCCACCTTGGGTCGGCTAAGGCTTCTACCTACTTGTTAGGAATAGATACGATGAATAATTGATTTTCAAATGACTTATTTGATTTAGATGGCCGATGGTTAGACACATAGTGACTCATGGGATATTTAACTTTACTAGAAAGTTCGGGTTCATATGTGGGTTTGGGAATACCTCTAGTTTGACACGGTGGTAGTTGTTTTCTTGGTGGTTCAGACATTACTGCAGGACCATCCTTCGCAAGCGATTGGTTTGGTGTATTAGTTGCCTATGGTGTGAGAGATTCAGATGGAGGTTGATCCACAACTTCATTTTCTAGGTCTTAAATCACGTTCGTCACGATTAATGGTCGAATTTATACCGCTCAGTCAATTCACGGCATTCTCATTACGAGTTCGAGGGCTTTTCTTTTCATTCCCATTGATTGTTGCAGGTTCAGAGAATTTCCACACTACATAGAGAAAGAATCATAGTCTAGAGCTTGAACTTCTTCCGGAGTGCTCCTTGAGTTGGGCTTGGGAGAACATCCATGAGTCTTCATGAAAAACTACATCCATTGTAACAAACATTCGTTTTCTTAGAGGGTGATAGCATCGGTACCCCTTTTGATAAGCAGCATACACAAAGATATAATGCGATGCTGAGGTGTCAACATTCTTATTTGGCAGCTTATGAAAATGTACAAAATGCTACACAGCAGATGAGGTGGTAAGTTTGGGCCAGAAGCGAAGCAGCAATTGTATTAAGGAAGCTTGGGATGGTGTTCGAATCCAATGAATCTTTGGAAGGTACTCGGTTGATCAATATCTGTAGAGGTAAGTGCGTGTCCCCGAAATAGGATAAAGGCATATGTCTTTCTGCTCCCGGTAAACCTGAGACTGACTTCTAATAAGTGAGTTTACGCTCGCCCACCCCATTTTGTTCAGGGTGTATCGAACAAGTAGTTTGATGAATGGTTCCATGGGCTTCCAAATGCCGCTTGATTCAAGGCTTCGAATATTCACCTCCATTATTGATCACGGAGAACTTTGAACCTATTCATTGTATTATTTAAAAACCATTTATGAAAATTTTGAAATAACAAGTTTACTACTTCACTTTTGGACTTCATCGAACATACCCAGTCATCTGGTACAATCATCGATAAAAGTAACAAACCAACACGATCCATCCGTAGAAAATTTAGATGGGCTGAACATTAGATATGATCATAAAGGAATTGTTTTTGTTGATGTTAATGGAAACGAGAAGCCACGATGGATTTTGCAAGTTCACAAATCACGTGGAAACTAGAGACATCGAAAGTTTGCAAATAAACTAGGAAATGAATTTCTTCATGTAACCAAAGAGCTTGCGCGAGCGTCGATGCCATAACCATATCTCGGATTTCCTTTTTTTCTTTTTTGGAACCCCGATTTTTAAAGCAGCGCAACTCATCTGAACTTTAGACACAAAGTCAGTAATATAGCTTCCTACTTTAACATCACGACCCATCGTCTACCTTGTTCGGATGTGCTTTAAATACACAAAATTCGGGCGAAAAATGACAACACAAATAAGATAGTGGTTGTTGGCCCGACAAGATTATAATTCAAGAGGAGCAACAAAAACAAAATCTAAATTCCAAGGTGTTAGTAGGAGACGGATCCTTCCCCCGATAATCGAATTGAGGTACCATTAGCGGTGGAAACAAAATATTTGTGAGGAATATTTAAGAATTGAAACTTGTACGGAATCAAATGTCATATGATTCGTAGCCTTTGGAATCAATTATCCATGCACTAATAGAAACGAGGTGTATAAATATTTAAAACCTTACCACCATTTTTGCTGTTTTGGTATAATAGGGGGACTTTCCACCGTATCATCGCTGTCTTTGTTTGACAATTGCGTGGTAGAGGCCTTCTTGGAATTCTTCTTTCCAAGAATCACGACTATGATCCACCATTCGGATATCCTGAGTTCATAGCATCGACTTTTTGTATGACTAGTTTGATCACAGTTAGTGCATTTGTATGATGATTTGTCGCCACCATTAGCAGTCTTAGGATGGATGGGCCTTTTTTGGTCTTGTTGTTCTTGAGGAGACCAGTTTTGATTAGACAGGTTCCGAGTCACCATGGCTGAAGCTTCAGAATTTTCCAGTTGTCCGTTCATCACCCCGAGTCGAACATCTTTACGGCGAACTAGGGCATAACACTCTTCTAATTTAGGGATAGGATCCTTCCTCAAGATTTTGCCATGCACTTGCTCGAAATCACCCTTTAATCCAGCGAGAAATATATGCACCCTTTGTCGAAACGATTCGATAGGATGCAATATCACATCTCATCCACCTTATCGCGTGATCGACTCATTAAGATTTTAGTCAGTTCTCCATAATATATAAAGAGTGGTCTGCCATTTTGTTTTGTAGAGAAAGCCCTCTGGTTTAAGGTAAAAACACATGGTCATCGCTCCATCATAAAGGCTTTGGAGCAAAGCTTGCAAATATCTATTGCGTGGGTAAGCGAATGTATCGCTTCATAATCTTCGAGGACATAGACATCAACAACCATCTTTTGACGCCCGATTGTCTGAATACGGCTTTTCATAGCCTTCATTTTTTTCTCGTAGGTGGCGGTGATGTACCACGAATGAAGGAGAGTTTATAACTACCGGTGATTTGCGTCTATCATTTGAGACCACGGATCGTAGTTAGTGCCATTAATCGTTACTGAATTGAATGATGAACACGCGCCGTGTTGAATAATGATGGGAGTAGATTTAGTGACAGACGTTTGAAATTGAGAACACTTTCATGGTTTAAGGATTGAAAAGAATAGTTTAGGGGGTTTCGTGGCTCTGATACCAACTTGTAAAACATAGAAGAATATTTTATTCATAATAAATCTGTATCTTTACATATACTGCATTTATAGAGATAGTAGAGATCTTACAATCAAGCTATTCACATAATTAAGATCCTATGATATATTTATTCTATAATTAAGTTATTTACTTTATGAGGAGAAATATCTACAAGCGGAAAAAAATAACAATAGTAATAGGGAAAGAATTCTGATAAGTCTTTATTCTGTCCGATATCACTTCAACAATACAAACTCTTAAAATTGGCTACCCTCGTAGGTCCGGCTGATCTGCTAGTTGGCCGGAGCGACATTGTGCTCATGGTCTTGTGTTGTGATGACCATGAGATAGGAGTTGGTTGTTTGAGGACGGAGTGCTATGCGGTTTGGCCCCAATTTCTTGACATTATTTGTCACCTTTGTTCGTGAACTCTTGATGGAGATCAGAATGTCGCTGCTTGCCAAGCGACATTGGTTATCGGGGACTAGGATGAAATATGTGTGCCCATTGATGGTAGAATCTATTAAATTCCTTTCTTGCCCTGTTATCACACCACCACAATATTGGTTGTTTCTGGTTGCTTGCTTTCAATAGAGCAATTTAAAAGGGTCCCGTTTGGGAGTTGGGAAGTAGAAATACTCAAATTCAAATATATATATATATATATATATATATATATATATATATATATATATATATATATATATATATATATATATGCCTCTTTCTGTATATATATATATATATTGGTTTTATTGATTTGGTTGGAAATGCAAAACTTTTATTCTCACGTGAATGTAAGGTTCAGGAAACAACGTTTCACATTTGAAAGTCCAAGAAAAATATTTTAATCAAATCATCAAAAATGACTCAAACTATTTTTTTGGCCATGATGAGTGGGGTTCGTATACACACCGAAGTTATCTTTAAGTCATACTAATTTTCATGTATTTGAGTTTAAAGTAACCCTTTTACAAAAAAAAAAAAATTCATTCTAGACTAATTTTGAAACTTTTATTTAAAATGACCTCGAATTCATTAGTTTCTATTTCTGACTTTAGTTAAAAAAAAAATGAAGCTATCATTTCTAGTAACTTGTTTTAAAAAAAAATTTAAAATTTGAAGAGAATGAGATGTTAAATTAGTTTGAAAACTAGTGAATTAAAAAGACTATTTTGACCTCAAAATGAGGCAAACTAGGCTGTAACTTATTGCTGTACTCATGAAGTTGCTGGGCATTTGGCTCACAAGAAGCCTCGCTGAACTCTTTTATTAAGTTAAACGAGCCGAGCCCGAACATCATTTTTGAGGCTCGTAAGCAGAAACCAGCCAAGCTCCGAGCACTCAAACTCGCTCATCACCGTAACAAGCTCGTGAATAGCTCGTGAGCGCTCATAACTGTATTCTCAGGGAATGCTCGTGAATGTGCTTCGTGAACATAGAGAAAACTCGATGCACAACAAATTTTTCCTACAATGAACATGATGAATATTTTAACTTGGAACTTCAATCAAGTTAATTGAACTTTCATTGTCTTATCTTTTTAATTTAGTTGTATGTTGGCTATTTTAGATGAACATTTTCTTTAAATAAAGGTAACTGAAATGAGCTTACTCGCTGAAGCCGTCGGGCTCGCCTGCTAAAGCTCACTCGTTTATTAAGTCAAACGAGCCGAACCCGAACATCATTTTGAGGCTCGTAAGTTGAACGAGCCAAGCCCGAGCACTCTCAAACTCGGCTCGTCACCAGAATAGGCTCGTGAATGTGCCCTCGAGCCTACTCCTTAAAATCGAGTCGGCCCAAATTTCTACCTAATACTCTCGGCTCATCTGCTTGGCCAGCACCTCTAGGTAAAACCCCATCGCACAACTCCTGACTCCGTTATCATTGGTTAAATTTGAGAAACTACCCATCTCACAAACATCTTTCATTGTAAATGCCCAAAACCTTGAAATATCAAACAATTGAGGTAGCTTTAAATGTAAAGAACCGATTTCAAGAAATTTGAAGAAACCAGCGACTAAGAAGTAAAGAGTCGACAAGCAGCAGCAGTCTTCTAAGGCGATAGGACGATTCCTGCGGTACTAAGCAATTGGGGAGGAAAGCAAGCTCGGTGGAGGTCGTGAGCGCCGGAGGGGTGGGTTGCACCACCGCCATCAGCATTTCGGGCCGCAGCGGCTCGAGGGCGGCTGGTGGCGGTGATGATGATGGAGCCGTAGAGGCACCATTTGGGGTGAAGGTCTCACCGCACAATACGCAACAAGCTCGTAGTCAACCCATTGCTGAACAGCCGCGCCGGCAGGTTCGCTTTCAGAAATCCCGGTCAGAGCAAATTCTCCATACCCACAAGCTCCTCTTGAAAGAAGAAAAACCCAATTCCAAAATCATTTATTGTAACGCCCCAAACCTGGGACCCCAAGGGCGATACTGTTCATACACAGGGCCCTAAAACACCACATATGAATGACACATTCAAATTTCTGCTTATGAATCTTGTATTGTATTGAATATGCTTACAAGAAAAATTAAACTAATTTCATTAAAGAAAAATCTCCCAATAACATAAAACTTTGTAAAGTATAATAAAATGTTATTAAACCAATATCTTTCATCAAGATAAATTTTTCAAAACTAATTTTCTCAAAACGTAACATTCTAGCAAAATAAAATCATTTAAATGAAAGTTTGCAAACAATCAATCTCATACCATTAAAGTAGTCCAACAATCCTAAGTCTTTTCAACAAACTCTAAGTTAAAATAGTTCTCAACTTTTATCCATGCATACCTACCCCAAAATCACTCTTCGCCAAGGTCTAGGGTACCCTGGTGATCAACAATAGTGATGAGCTTAAAGCCCAATAAGGAATGTTAATACGCTTCAAGGAATAAAATATTTTAAATTCAATACAAAAATTAGATATAACATATTTTTTCTTTTCCTCATAAGTCTCATAGAACTGCGGACACCCTATCCTGGGGTCTCTGACACCTCAACCTACTCCAAATCGGTGGGTGTCGGGTAACCCAACTCCACACCATCATGTCCCATTTATCAGATCCATAATTTAACAAAAAATCTAAGCTGTAGTCTCCCTTGTACCTAGCCTATCCAAAATACAATCCGTGATACAAATACATAAATACATCTCACCCGGGCTCAATATACCACAATCGGGTCATTCATGAGTCATAGCGACCACTGCCCCATTCAACCATAAATTCGAATACTATACATGCAACTGTGTAATGATATGTTACAAGAGTTAATTTATACACTCTTTATAAGAAATGATATATTAAAACGATTGGTTCTAATTTCTCATATACTAAATATGGTCCAGTTTTCACATCCGTTTTTCTTCATATGCACTCAAGTGGTCACCATCGAATAGGGTGAGCAAAACCCTAAGAGTGATAATCTCCACAAGGGCTACTTCCCACCTAAATGCTCATACAATGATCAAACCAACCCATACACATCCAAGTGAAAATATCTACATAAATGTCGATGTCATGCATGGAATGTCTTCATGCCCATATCCCGCGAGTCACTCATCAACTCCTCACACACGCCATGCTAAGTGTGACAAACTGGCCACCGGTAGTACCACTGTAAGGTTTTCATTAAGTGGGCTTCATTAATTGGAATTAAAATCGACCAAGATCGGCCCAATTACGAGGTTATCGGGCTTCTTAATAAATCATATGGGCTGGTCAGGTGTGTGGGCTGAGGTTCGCCCGCCCGTTATGAGAGGGCCCGTGGTCGAACTCTATTTAGCTGAAAGCCTCGTTCCTCCTGCAAACCCTAAGGATACATTTCATCACATAATGCTATTTCTCTCATACTCGCTCGAGAAAAGTGATCTAATCTCATAAAGCCGCTTCAAAGGGTCGTTCGAGAAGATCTGATCTTGAGATCGGTTCTCTTGGTGTACTTCATCGCTCCGCATCAACAAAAGAAAGAGACACATGGATTCCAAAGGTATGTACTTCATGCTGTTTTTTCTCCATTAAATGATGCTTGTGTTCTTCCACACTGATCTGCATTGCTAGGGAATTCCTCAGATCCTGCGCTTGCATCGAGCTAACCATGGATTAGAACTCAAAACATACGGATTTGGAGAAATTTTTTTGGGTTTTATGAAAAACGGACATTCCGCCCAATTTCGATTTTTCATACATCCAAAATTAAATATTTTACATATTTGGAATCTTCACGACGCAGATTCATCACAACGGGTGCGGCACGTCACGAAATCACGCACGCGCTCACGCTGCCACGCCACCACGCCGCTGAAGACAACGGCGCCGCAGGCAAAGACACTGATCGAACCACGGTCGCCGACGCCATCGATGACGCCAAGACGACTAGCCAAGAACCGACCGCCAACCGACGGCCCGATCCGCTTGTTGACCGCTCGCTTAGTGGCGCCGACGCGGGTCAGCCGATATCGGGGCTGACGTACGATGATCGCCACTTTGACCCAACCCGTGACCCGACCCGGATATCGACCCGACCCGGTCACCTGTCAAACCCGAACCGGTCACCGACCCGACCCGGTCAACGGTCAACCGGGTCAACGGTCAAACCCGACCCGGTCAACGGACAATAACCCGGCCAAACCCGACTCGGCCAACACGTGCCCCGCACTCGGCATACCGCGCCGCCACGCTGCCACACGCTACAACCTTTTCCGTGGCGCGAGGCGCGGGAGGTATTTCAGCAATTCTTGATGCCTACGCATTCGTGATCGAAATTCTCTACACGGTATATTGACTTAGCATGTCGAAGTGCTTTCTTACGCATATGAAAATACGTATAGAAACCCATGCATGCCTTAGTTATTAGGGTATTTTTCACGCATTCTGGTATTTCTGGTTTCTAAATACATAAGGTAACTAACATGAATACCACCGCATAAGTGGTCGTGTAAGTTCAAAAATTAATTGACTATTAATGAATTGAACAATATAATCGCATAACATATATATATTGAATGTGATACACAAAGTTTGGTATCCTTGGTATGAGTGATTTTTAAGAATTCAATCAATGTGACCGCCAAAGTGGCACACTTGATTGGGTTTGAGAAATATCAACCTCATATTGTGGTGGGATGTCTCCTGTTTTAATGCATGGTCATACTCCCAAAGGAGGTGATCTTGTGTTAGTTCGTGGAGGGATACATGATGGCATGCAATGAGAAATGATTGATCTTAGTGGTTCATACACCCAAAGGTGGTGATTTCAATGTAAGGATTAGAATATGTTCTTACGGTCATGTGGAGAATGTACAATCGCATGTCATATTTTTCTCGCCCAAAGGTGATTATGTGATGATGTATGTAATTTCTATGAGTATTCATGATGCTGATTGTATTGTTATGTTTTATTTTTCGCCAATTTTTCTGCGGAGCGGTAACTTATCAATTGAGATCCTTACTGGATTGAATTTCAAGAAATGGAAAGAGGATTTTCAATTTGGAATGGAGCTGGCGGATGTTCACATGGCGCTTACAATGGATAAGCCGGCAGATATCACAACCTCTAGCACTGAATTTGAGAAAACGGACTATGCTGCCTGGGAAAGGAGCAATAGGATTTGCTTGTTGACAATGAAGAAATCCATACAAGAACACTTGAAAAGTGGTTTGCCAGTAGACTGTACTGCTAAGGAGATGATGGCAGCTATAGAGGCTAGAAATCGAGTTTCGTCCAATGCCGAAAGTTGAACACTTTCAAAAGCTCTTCAACATGAAGTATGATGGTACAAATTGGGTTAGGGAGATTATGTCCTCAGGATGGTAGACTTAAAGCGAAGCCCAAGCTCTTAATGTTACCATTCCCGACAAGCCAGACAGGCATCAAGTTTCCGAACACCTTCCACCATTTTGGGATTATAAAGACAAACTACAATTCCCAAGATGAAACTTGGTCGTAAGAAATGACTTGATAGCAAGGGTGGTGGCAGAGGAAGAGAAGCTAAGAAGGATAAAGAGCATACGGCCTATATATGCTGCTAGTTCCCATAAGAGAAAGAATAAGAAGTTCAAAAGTCGAACTCAAAAAGGTGCTCAAGAAACTACCGGTCAATCTGACAATATAGGTCCAAAGAAGACATTCTTGAAAAAGGATGGTGATCGCTGCTTCTTTTGTAAGAAGAAAGGTCACATGAAGAAGGATCAGATAAAAATTTAAAGCTCGATGTCCAAGCTGGCCTACGGGTAATGATTTTTAATACTTGTTTGTGAATCCAACTCTATCCGAAGCACCATCCAGCTTCTTGGTGGCTTGATAGTGGAGCAACTAATCATGCTTGCATTTACTCATACAGATTCATAAACCGGAGGAAGCCAAACAAGGATGAATCAAAGCTCACTGTGGGAAATAACGAGAAGGCTGAAGTCATGTTCGTGGGAGATGTAATCTTAGTTTTAGATTCTGGTTTTAAGTTGATGTTGAAAGATACATTTTATGTACCTTCTTTAGAAGGAATTCTAGTTTCAAAGATTATGTTTGGATTCATATGATTATTCTTTGAAATTAAGAGCAATATTATTTCAATATTTCTTAATTCAAATAAGTGCTCGGTACCGTCATACGCCCAACGGATTATATAGATTACTTCAAGTTTATCTCCGATAACATATACGTGGCTTATACACCGAAAAGGTTGTTTCAAAAAGCATCATTACCTAAGGATGAGTCTTATGCATTATGGCATAACGACTTGGCCATATCTCAAGGATAGAGTAGAAAGGCTAATAAAGACTACCATCCCGCTCTCGCTTCTTAAAAATGACTTAGATATGCGACCGTTGTAGGGTAAAATGACCAAGATAAGAAAAGAAAATCGCAAATCAGTAGTTCCGACTTGTTGAAGTCATTCACACCGATATAAGTGATCTTATGTGGCAACCTTTGTGTAGAAATTTTTATTTCATCACATTTATTGATGACTATCTCGATATGGTTATTTGTACTTGATTAAAGAAAAGTCTGAGTCTCTTGAAAAATTCAAGATTTTTCGGACTGAAGTCGAGAAACAAAGTTGGGAAAAGTCATAAAGGTTGTTAGATCTGACCGAGGTGGAGAGTATTATGGCAAGCATGGCGATGCTGGACAGCTTAAGGGGCCATTCGCCAAATACTTAGAGGACTCTGGGATAGTGGCACAGTTTACTATGCCTGGGAGTCCTGAGCAAAATGGTATAGCCGAAAGGCGCAATCGTACTCTTATGGAAATGGTAAGGAGTATGATTAGGTGGACAATTCTATCTGCTTATAGGTGAAGCTTTGAAAACAAATTTTGTACATTTTGAATCGTGGTACCTACGAAAGTCGCTCCATCGAATTTTCGAAAGTTATGGACTGGCGAAAGCCTATTTAAACCATCTTAAGGTTTGGGATGTCCCGCGGAAGTAAAGTTATATAATCCAACATTAAATAAGTTGGACTCCGTAACTACTAGGTGTTATTTGTATCTTGATCTTAACATTCAAAGGATATCGGTTCTATAATCCCAATGGAGGTGACAAGAATTGTGGAATCACAGACAAATTGAAGTTTTTTGAGTTCGATGTGGCCGAAGAAAGTAGCCGTCACGTACTATTGAGGATGATAGTACGATAAGTAATGTGGTATCTCGTATCTCCCTCCCATACGACATCAGCGGGAACTCCCACACACCATTTTGAACCCGCTGAGACTAGGGATCCGTTGATGAGACAAATTCTCCCAATGAAGTTCATCAAGGCTCTCGCACGTGGCTATTACTACTCCAAAGAAGGAGATCCACTAGGAGACGATCAAACATACCACCTGACTATTTAGTCTATATAGGAGAGCAAGACTACGATATCTGCCTGATCGATCCAATAACTTATGAGGAAGCTATTTCTCATTCCTCACTGGGAATCGCTAGATGCAACGAGAGATGAAATCAATCTACGAGATAATGGAGTTTGGGAACTATTGAATTACTCCGAGGGTCATAGACCCATTGGCTGCAAATGGGTGTATAAGACTGTACAGGACTCAAATGAAAGATTGGTAGGTTTTGTTCGTGACCCAGAGCCAAAGGTTTCGCAATGAGAAGGAGTAGACTATGAAGCAACTTTTTTCTCCAGTCTCTCTAAAGATTCTTTCAGAGTGATCATGGCATTAGTTGCTCATTTTGATATGGAGTTACACCCGTATTGCATGTTAAACCAGCCTTTCTCACCGACACCTTAATGAAGAAGTCTATATGATGCAACCCGAAGGTCGGCAAATGATTCAGGTAAACTCAGATGTAGACCTGAAAAGTCTATTTAGTGGCCCTGGGCAAGCTTCTAGACAATGGTACTTGAAGCTCTGCAAGTGTTGTTGCTTCATATGGTTTTGCTTGAGAACAAAGTAGATCAATGTATATACCGCAAGGTCGCTGGGAGGAAATTCATTTTCCTAATACTTACGTGGATGATATCCGTCATAAAGGCCGACCTGCCCATCGCATGAGACAAAGGATATTGTCAAATAAATTTTGATATGAAGGACCTTGTGAAGCGTCATTCTGTGCATTGAGATTCATAGTGACTGCTCTTGCGCACTATCAGGTTTATCTCTGCAGGGCATATGTTGATCGTGTTTTAGATAGATTCAACATGCAACTATGCCGTGAATTGCCCTGCCCTGTAGCGATAAGTCGAGCCTATCACAATGTCCTCATTCGTATATAGAGAGAAAAGCCCAAATGAAGAATATACCTTATGCTAGTGCACTGGAGTATTATAAAGTTCAAGTATGCACTAGGCCTCGAGTATTGCCTTTGGTAACAAAGACTCTAGGCATATCGGCCAAACCTGTGACATGATCATGGGTTGTCGCCAAGAAGGTTATGAGGTAATTTAAAGAGACAAAAGACTATATGTTGATTTACAAACATGTTCGTGACCTACAACCTAGTTGGGTATTCGCATTCGACTTTGCCGGGTCGTCAGATGAAAAGAAGTCAACAACCGGGTTATATCTTTTGCCAGCGTGATGCAAAGATCATGGAAAGTGAGAAAATGTAAATTAATCAGATCCTCTACTACGCAGTCGAGTTTTTTGTAAAGATGCTTTTCAAAGAATCACCAAGCAATTTGGTCTAAAACCCACTACAAGGAGTTAACCGTGTTTGATTTTGTGGATAGGCCCATAATCAGACAGACAAAGAACTCCGCAGTTGCTTATTAACAAATGCAGGTCTCAAGGGCCTAACACATGGAGGCCAAATACCCGACTCATAAAGGAAAAGTTCAAACGGTGACGCTGGGTGTTGGAACACATATCAACGGATGATATGATTGCAGATCCGCTAACTAAAGGCCTTCGCCCTTGTGTATTTGAACGACATGTCATTAACATGGGCTTAGGAGTATCATGGGATACTGTGAATTAGTGGGAGCTATTAAGTTTTAAGTTGCTCTAATAAAGGTTCAATTCAATTACATTACATTTTGTAATAATTGAATATGTATCAACTCTTTTACATTCAATAAGGTATTTGTGAATGTAGGTTTATCGAGTTGAGTACATATAACTGTTGAAAATATCAAGGCATTGTGTAAACCTTGAATAAAGGCTATGGGGCATTCTTGGAATTAGCCTCAATAGCATATTTTGTTACACATTAAGTAAAGTTACCTATCAAGGTAACATATATACAGGTTCGTTGGAACCATAATGGAAATTCTCTGGTGACACACTAGGTTTGTGACACTTAAGGAGAGAGAATTTGGACTAACAAAATGGATAACACATGAAGTATCACTCATTAAGTGAGGCATGTCCATTTAAACACACTACTGATATCAATCCATACAAGAAAGCTTCTCGAAAGACTCGCGATCATGGAAGCGGGGTTGCGTATACATGCAATTCAATATGATTCAGTTGTTCGAGACTTTATGGATCGGATTGACTATTAAGAATAAATCTCTGCACTAATATAGCAGCGCACACGCTTTGTTTCACTAATATCGCCAAGGAGAATGTAAGGTTTTCATTAAGGGGGCTTCATTAATCGAATTAACCGAATTAAGATTGGTCTAATTAAGGAGGCTATCGGGCCTCTTAATAAATCATATGGGTCGGCCGGTGTGGGCCGAAGTTCGGCCCTACTGCTATGAGAGGCCCGTGGTCGAACTCTATTTAAGGAAAGCTCAAGTCCCTCCCAAACCCTAAGGATACATTTTCTATCACATACGTTATTTCCCATACGGTTTTCTCTCGAGAAAAGTGATTCGCAATCTCATAAAGCCGCTCAAAGGGTCGCTTGGGAGAAGATCTTGAGAGATCTTGAGATCTGCCTCTTTGCAACACGCTCCGCATCAACAAAGAAAGAGACACATGGATTCCAAAGGTATGTAATTTACAGTGTTTTTTCTCCATTAAATGATGTTTGTGTTCTTCCATGGTGATCTAGGTTGTTAGAAATTCGTATCCTACACCAATGACACACATATACCGAGCCCTTACCGGCTAACAAGTACCCAATGCAAGTGCCAATAGGCAACTAATCCTTAAGTCAATTAATTCTATCACATAACTCCGGTCTATGTGACATAACTATGACCGTGATGCCTCTTCTTTTCGGGGTAATAGAATCCGCTTACGCAGTACGCAGGTCTCTTACACCCATATAGAACTTTTCGAATCACGCCGCAGGTCTCTTACACTCATGTTCCAGACTTTTCACCTGAGGGGATTAACGACCCCCTTCTTGCTCCACCTAACACACATTAATTATATTTCACTTTATGATTTGAACCATGAGTCATTTATTAATTGGATGTCGTCCAAAGTACGAGCTCACTACCCATTCATTAACACTGATGATGGATGACCATACCTATGCACACTCACCCATGTCGTGCATGATCGTGCATATGAAATGCAATCATGTCATTTCATGCTATGTCATGCTACATGAAACATTTATAAATTTCGGATAATTATATTTCCTACATATAATTTCCATTCGTCACAATTTTCATGTTAATACATCACGCTAGCACATATTAACATTATTTTGACACACAACCGCATATTATTTAATTTTCTAACAATACACATAAAATGGCCCAAATCTTGGACTCATATAAAACAGAGCACTCCTGTCCTTCACTGCTCACACCGAATTATCAGGATACCAAAACACACCAAAATCGAAGACATTAGTCATGGATTAAAACTAAACCTCGAATCTACCCAAGATCAAGCCAAAACAAATCCCGAAAAATTAGCCTGCATTGTCCTAAAACAGCCTCGAAAATTTAGCCAGATTATTCGAAAACAACCTAAAATTTAGCCCAAACCTGTTCGAAACCGGTCCCAAAAATTCCTGTGGGCCTACACTCATCCCAAAAAATTGGACTCAAACTTATGACTTCTAAGAAACTCCTGGGCAAATTAAATGACCTTAGTTAGAAATAACTCCAAGTAGGGTGCCTCTCTACCTCGCGAGCCATTTAAACTTCAAGATTTTTGCACTCACGCGTACTACATGCTCGGATCAACTTTGCCTTTGCTCGATGGAAAACCACGGCCCGATTTCTTAGATCCGAGAGAGTAGTTTATCTCTACTTTCTCCTCTCTCTCTCTCTCTTCTCGCTCACTCTCCGTCTCGTTCTTTTTTCATTTTTTCCTTTCCTTTTGACTTGTTATCCTTTTATTTATTTATTTTTAAATATGTGTCCATGTCTCATTCAGGTCCGTTTATGTCCTGAAACAATTTATTTCTTTTTAGTTTAATTTATTTTAAATGAACTTAGTTTAAGCCATTTTCTGACTTCCAAGATTTTCGTAAAAATCTCGTCCCTGAAGTCACTGGCTACTTATCACCCAGAAAATCGTAAAAATATTCCGACTGTCTCAGAATTCAACAAAACTTTTCTGGGTCACTAGATTTCGTGAGACGAATTTAACGACACAGTCCATTTTGTCATCCGAGATCTAGAGAATTTTCTAGGCTTCCCTGAACTATTATGACAATTTATTATTATTATTATCATTATCATTTTGCCATTGTCTTGAAAATTTCTAATTTTTCTCAAGTTTTACATTCTTCCCCCTTTAATAGAATTTCGTCCCTGAAATTCATACATACTAGCACACACAAGCACATGCATATGCAATAGTCATTCTAATTCCAATATTAGACTTCTAATAGTAGACAACACACCTTCATCCTCAAATAGGAAAGGATAGGTGACTCGCATCGTGTCCTCGCTTTCCCAAGTTGCCTATTTCACTCCTCGATGTTGCCACAACACTTTCACTAGTCTCAAGGTTTTGCATCGCAAAACCTGATCCCGGCTATCCAAGATACGCATTGGTCCCTCCTCGAAGGTCCCATCTGTATCAACAATAATCCATCCCCAATCCACTACATGAGCTAGATCTGGAATATACTTCCGGAGCATGGAGACGTGGAACACCTCATGGACACCTGATAAACTCGGTGGTAGCGCTAACCGATATGCAAATGTGCCCACCTCTCAAGACTAGCTACCAATATACCCGGTGCTAGCTTCCCGCTTGTCGACCTCGACCACTCTCCCAGGCATCACCTTCAAGAAGATGTGATCACCCACCTCAAACTCTAGAGGTCGACGCCGTCTGTTGGCGTAGCTCTCCTGCCGGCTTTGAGCCGAAAGAAGAAACTTCTGTATCAAACCCACCTTCTCCGAGGTGTCTCTAATCAGATCCGGACCAGTGATGGAACTCTCTCCCACCTCTCGTCCCAACAAATCGAGGACTTGCGACCTCCCATATAAAGCCTCATAGTGGTGCCATCTCGTATACTTGCCTCGATAACTCACATCGTGAGCTTAAACTATCCCACAAGCCCCACATCTCGCCACTCTTGGGAAACTACACTAGCCAAGATTCCCGTGACTTCCAACTCGAGTACACGTTTACTACATTCCGCCTTACCGGTGATGAGAATGCAAAGTGAAGTCATAGTCCTCCGCAGATACTCCATCCATCCGCGCTGCCTGCCAAGTCCCACATGGAAAATATACTCGACTCTTGTGGTCCGAATACCTCAACCGCTTCACCATACAAGTAGTGGTGCCAAACTTTTAAGGTAAAGACAATGGCCGCTAACCTGCATCATGTTGGTAATTTCAAGCCATGATTCTTAGATGTCTAGAACTATAAGCTATAATCCTCTGATCGCATCAAGACACATCCCAAATTTCCTCGTCCCTGCAGGCATCACAATACACCGTGTACCTGCTCCCGTTCGAGACTATCGTAATAGGGAGCTAGTAAGCCTCCTTCGCATTCCCGAATGCCTTCTCAGCTCATTCCACTCCAAATTTCACCCTTTCCTAGTAAACTAATGTGGAGAGCTCCAAGGTGCGCTTGGACTCGAGTTCTAACTTAATCGTGCCATCTTATGAGGATTCATAGAAATGGGCAACGTACTAGGGTGTAACTTAATAATAAAGTCCACATTCCTGTGCGGAGGTAATCCTAGTAGCTCATTGGGAAAAACATCCTCATACTCACAAACTACCCGAGGTAAATCCAATTCCTGTCCCACCTCATCCTCCAGGGTAAGGCTTGCTAGCCAACCCATTAGTTGTCCACTCCATCCGAAGTCATGCATTGTCTAGGGTAAAGCATCATACTTCTCCCCCTGAAAAGTCACACGGATACCATCCGATGTGTAGGTAGAAATCCTCCTACTATCACAAACACAACGACTGAAGGTGTCATTAACCAATCCATGCCAAGAATGACATCAAACCGAAATGTCCATCACCCAAAGGTCCACCGCGAAAGCAAAATCCCCCGAGATCTCTAACTCACAATCTCACATATGTGATCAATCCCTCACCCTAGGTCCCTCAGAGAGAACTCACGTATAACGGCTCATCCAAGGTCTCTACCTCTAAACCTAAAACATCCACACTAGATGCAGCCATAAAAGAATGTGATGCACCAGAATCAAACAATATCTTATCCCATAAGCGAGATAGCAGAAACATACCATGTATCACTGACTAATCAACTAGCTTAGTTTGTGGAGTGATGGCGTAGACACGCCCCGGGTCCCTGATGTCTCGCCCTGTGAACCCTCTCCTCGACCTCGATCCATATCCTGGGGCCTTTCGGGGCCTATCTCAGATAAGTAGGCGGTGCTTGTGCAAGACTTCGAGACTAATACCGGTCCCTCCGTCTCGCACCGGGTGAGAAGAAACAAATCAAGGTCCACACACCCCACTAATGACCGGGAATGAGCGTCCCATAATCCAAGGATCCTAGCCCCGTGGACACTCGCCTCATGTGTCCAGGCTGATGGAAATGATAGCATGTCATCTGCCCTGTCTAGCTAGAAGCCCGACTCGCCTGCCCCGATACCGCGCCTCATTCTGAAATCCCCGTGGAATAGAAGTCTTCCGTCTCCTTCCTCAATCCGGCAGTTTGATTCTCCCTCCTTAGTACTAACACCCATCGGATGCCCGTGTGTCATCTACTCCTCTTCCAACGGCTGGTCAGTCTCTAATCCATCGAGCGTCCCATCCTCCCACGTATGTCGGAGGATGATGTGCCTGAAACCCCCGTGGTTACTCTCGTCCCCGCCCACCGTTGCAATAGTCCGTGAATGGTAGCAGCCACTGCAAGGCTTGCTCATGCAATGATGGTGATTGCAATACCGATCCTTTCCCGACTAATCAGAAACAATGACCCGCCACCATCGGCCCCTCCTCCCTCGAGGCGACGATCACGTGCCTCAACCCCTAAAATGTTACTGACCCCCTCGCTCCAATCGCACCAAATTTGTGCAATGGTAGCAACAACACCGCCGCAGAGTGGCAGCAATTGCAACAACAACAACCTCTATGAAGGTCTGTTAGTCTAAAGCCGGTGGTCGTGGGTTATTACTCCGCCCACCGCCTCGGTGTCCTCTTCCTTTGCTATCCATCTACACGTGTCAGATAGCAATGTGAGTTCTCTAAATCTCTCTATCTCGCCTACTCCTCAGAGGCACGCACCTAATTAATAGACTTTAACATCATGAACTACACTGTTCATCCTTTTTTCCTTAGTGGTGCATAATGCCAACCACTAATACAAATCAGTTCCTTAACTATCATGTTCATTTTGCTTTTCGAATTTCTAGCCCTAGTTTTCCATATACAATCTACCATGTATATTATTCACACAAATCACATAGCATATTAAGCACAAAACATGCAACACACAACAATGCATGATCTAGACCCATGCCCATCAAATTCCTGCAGACTGTGGTACATAGATCCCGATACTGAACAGACGAGCTAGAATCAAGACCATATCAGGATACCCACATCTCGAAAGCCCTTAGGAATTGTTTACCAAGGCTCGATACTGCTGTGACACTCCTATTTCGGGGTCCTGATAACCCGTCACCTTCATGGATCCTGGTGTCAGTAACCCGACACCACACCATCAGCGTCCTATTTATCGTGATCCATACTTGTCAGTACCGGACAGCTTCCTCCGCACGGCAAACTCTATCCAAAGTACAACCTGTATAACAATACATCACATGACCCATCCGGGCTCAATATACCACACCGGGTCATTCATGAGTCATAGCGACCACTCGACCCCATTCAACCATCCCCTGAATACGTACTATACATGAAACTATGTAGTGATATGCTTACAAGAGTTTAATTATACACTCTTATACAAAATGATATATTAAACGATCGTTTCGAATGATACATATACTAAATATGGTTCAAAGCCACATCCGACTTTCTTTATATGCATGACCACGCGTTAGCCGTCTCGCACCGACCAGACCTCGAAAAGGGGGTCCCACAACAGTATTAGCAAAGCCCAAGAGCGATAATCTCCTACAAGGGTTACTCCACCCAAGTCATTGCCATACAATGATCAAACCAACCCATACACATCCAAGTGAAAATGTTCATATTAAATGTCGATGTCATGCATGAACACCTTCAGCGCCCATATCCAGCCATCATCAACTTCACACACGCATGCCAAGGCTGACAACCACTGTATACCAATAATACATGAGTGCCTGAGCTCCTACCCGCCACAGCATCTAACAAAATAATAAAACTAATCCTGTTTAACTAATCCCATCATAACTAAGTCATATGATAACATGATCCAGATTTCTGTAAGAACTTTTTTGCCACGTCGCGACAAAATTCCTTGCACTATACAGAGTCTCTTCTTAATCATTTATGTTTTATAAATCATGCCCGCATTTTCACCCGAGGGGATTACCCCCTACTTGCTCCGCCCCAACACACATTAATTATATTTCAATTTTTATGATTTGAACCATGAGTCATTTATCGGACGCTGTCCAAAGCAATAGCTCACTCACTCCCCTTCATCACCGGCGATGGATGACCATACCCATACACACACAACCCATGTCGACGATGATCGCGGCATATAAAATGCAATCATGACATTTCATGCTATGTCATGCTACATGCAATATTTATAAATTCTCTGACATAATTATATTTCCTACATATAATTTTCATTCATCATAATTTCCATGTTAATACATCACACAAGCACATATTAACATGATTTTAACACAATCGTATATTATTTATTTTTCAATAATACATAAATGTTTCAAATCTCGCCCATATAAAACAAGGCACCTCTAGGTCTCTTCACGATTTGTCACCGAATTACTGTGATACCAAAACACACCATAAAACCCGAAGACATCAGTCATGAGATTAAAACCAAACTCGAACCCAGTCCGAGACTGCCCGAAAACAGTCTTGAAAATTTCTAAAAATTCCTACACTCAGTCCCAAAAATTTGGAACTGAAATTTACGGCCTCTCACAACCTCTAAGAAAACCCCAAGCCATTAAATGACCTTTAGGTTAGAAATAACCAAAGTAAGAAAATTCTCTATCTCGTGGAGTTTCGACTAAGATTCGTACCCACGTGTAGCTTGTGATTAGTGGATCAACTTTGCCTTTTGCTCCAACAAAAACCCACGGCCCGATTTCCGTAGATATGAGAGATAAGTTTATCTCTCTACTTTTCTCCTCTCTCTCTCTCTCTCTTTCTCGCTCACTCCTCTGTCTGTTTTTTCATTTTTTTCCCTTTCCTTTTGACTTTTTATCCTTTTATTTATTTATTTATTTTTAAATATGTGTCCATTTCCTCTCATTCGGGTCCGCTTTCGTTCTCGAACAATTTATTTCTTTTCGCTCAATTCTATTTTAAATGAACTTAGTTAAAGTCATTTTTGACTTCGGTATTTTTGTAAAATTCGTCTCGGGGTCACCGGTGACTTATCAACCAAAAAATCGCAGTATTCCAACTGCCTCGCATCTGATGAAACTTTTATGGGTTACTAGATTTCGTGAGACGAATTTAACGGCGTAGTCCGTTTCGTCATCCGAGATCTAGAGAATTTTCTAGGATTCCCTGAACCATTATGGCAATTTATTATTATTATCATTTTGCCATTTTTTTGAAAATTTCTAATTTTTCCTGTGTTTTACAGAATCTTTGAGTACAAATAAATAAGATATAAATATATTTCAAACTAATGTTCATCATATTTCAAGCTCAAAACAATTCTATATCATAATCATATTCACAAATATTTTAAAACACATATACTCATGGTTCTCAAAATATTTGTTTCAAATAAAATGTCAACTATTCTAACCCGTTGACAAGGGCCGTTCCAAAATACTTACACTCTTGGTTTTCAAAACATCTTTCTTTCAAATAAAATGTCAACTATTATAACACGTTGACAAGGGTCATTTTGTCAACCACTATATAACCCATTGACTAGGGTCGGATTTGTCAAGTTTATACCCATTGACATGGGTCGTATTTGTCAAGTTTATACCCATTGATAGGGGTCATATTTGTTAATGTTTATACTCATTGACAGGGGCCGTATTTATCAAGTTTATACCTATTAACAAGGGTTGTATTTGTCAAGTTTATATCTATTGACAAGGGTCATACGTTTCAAGTTTATACCCATTGACAGGGGTCATATTTGTTAAGTTTATACCCATTGACCAGGGCCATATAAACCAAAGTAAAATATTTCTTCATATTTTCAATTTCACGAAATACAAAAGTATATCTCCATAACTTTCAATTTTTACTGTAAACATTCTCAAATCAAATTTCCATACAAAACACGTATTTGATCAATGCATGTAATTAAATTACTAGAACCAAAACTCATATTCACATATACTAGCAAAATATTTTGTTTTATAAGAAAAGTTGCATTAATCTTCCTTACCTGATATTCCAAGATATTAGCAAAACCAAGAAACTTCAAAAGAGTTATAAATTACCTGAATAATATGAACAATATCCTATTAGATAAAAATAATATTTTCTTTGCACTCATGGGTTTTATATCCCATATTTTTCTTTTATAGGAATTCAAAATATTTAAACCTAAAATTTCAAAGGTTCTTTAGCTTCAGAATTTAAAATAAATTATGGTATTTTCAAAGGCTTAATATCACCAATTTTCCAAATCTATCAAGTCCTTAAATCCCAAAAAACTAGAGATTTTACTATAAAACATGATTTTTGGATTGAAATCTTCAAATTCTTACTTATCAAATGGTTTTTTGTAACTTGTAGGAAATATTTTAGGTTTCACCCAAAGACGGTGGCCTAAGAATCACCAAAACACATCAAATACTCATTTCTAAACAAATTTATCAATACTATATCTTTCTTACATTTTTAGGGTTTCATATTTAAAAGCTTAGGAAACAAAAAGTTTTCAAATCTAAGATTCTAAATGTTTGAAAACTCATCCAATTATATCAAACATCAAAATCAACTCAAGATTCTTGCTTCTATGCATTTCAATCATTTTTAGGGTTTCAAATTCAAAGTTATAGAAAACCCTAAGCTTTCAAATCTAGACTTTTAAAAACCCCAACTACCAAAAAATCAAAGGAAAAAGAAATACTTACTTGGGATCAAAGTTTCTTGAGGCTTGAAATCTCTTCAATTTTGGAACCCTATCTCATTTCCCTTTCTCTTTCTCTCTTTAGAAAATGGAAAGAAGAATGGGACGTATGAGCTGTCTTTTTATATTAAGACAAATCTCTTATTTTCTCAAAGTCTCCTTCCTCCTTTAAAAATAATTTGGGTATTACATCCATAACACCAATTTTTAAAAGAATGGGCCAAGGAAAGTGAGTTTCCGGGCTCGTGGGTCAAGTATTCTTTTCGCACCCCTTGTGCCGGAGGCGTCACCACCGCCGTAGAAGGTGGCGTGGCCGCCCTGCCAATCGCTGGAGTCGGCGGAAGCTGCAAGTAATTGTAGAGTGAAGAAGAAGAGGGAGAATGGAGATGGTTGGTTGGCCATTGAAAGTCGGGAGGGGCGTAAAGTGAAGAAACACTAAAGAGAAGAGGGTGTGGTTTGGTTTGGTTTTGTGCTGGAGGACTGAGGAGAGAAGGGAAATGAGTGTTGATATTTTATAAGGGAAAAAGATCCTACCACCCTCCCCTCCCCTGGCCTCTTTTTTTTTTTTTTTTAAACCCTTAGGTTCGGCATATGCATACGACACCTACTAAATTTTGTAAAATATTTGGTTAAAATACATGGATACTCTAAATTTTTGAATCTAACCGTTCTTGTGTTTTTTTTTTTTTTTGAAAATAACCCATTGCAAACAAAAATACCATTCTCTTGAAAAATAACCCATCTTAGACAAAAATACCCTTCTTTATTTCATGTATTTACATTCTTCGTTAAAATATGAATTTTTTTTTTATATTGTAATAATGGTGGATGACTACCCATATTCTGCCTAAGTATAACCCCTCTTGCCATTAAGACTTGTGACCCTTTCTATACCCTTTTGTCTCTTCATATTCAAGATTGTGAGCCTATAAAAGGGATGACTTAGACCCTTTGAAGAAATAGATGAAAGACAAGAATTTCTTATCTAAACTCTTCTACCTTTTCATTACTTTCACAACACGTTATCAGCACGAAGTTCTAACCAAGCACGAAGTTCTAACCAGGCACAAGATTCTAACCAAGTTATTTTAAGAAATTCAAGAATGTCGAATCTTATGAAGCTTGAGTTTGTTGCTCTTGATATCTCCGGGAAAAACTATTTATCTTGATTCTCACGTTGAATCCATCTTATCGCTATGAATCTTCGCAATACAATTCAAGTAAAAATCGCATCCTGCCAGGATTGTGCCAAGACAATGATTTTTCTTTGCCATCACCTTGATAAGGGCTTGAAAAATGAATATCTTACAAGAAAGAACCTCCTTGTCCTTTGGAAAATTTTAAAGGAAAGATATGACCACCAAAAGACAAGCTTATACTTAAAGCCCGCTATGATCGATGCACTTAAGGTTGTAGGATTTCGTATCGCTTGCGTAATATAATTTTGTACTTTTCAAAATCAAATAAATTGTACTATGTGGAGAGAAAATCACTGAATCGATATATCAGAAAAACATACCCACATTTCCCACTCCGAATGTGCTCCCGTAGCAACAATATCGGGAGATGATTTGCAAAATAGTCTCACCATTTCTTATGTCTTCTCGTGGTTGAACAAAAATAATGGGAGTTGCATTACAAAATCACCAATCATGTCCAACTGCTCAAGATTCATCCCCGGCGAATGTTGTATCATCTAGTAGTCGTGGTCGTGAGCCGCGGGCCGCGGTCATAGTCATGTTGTGGTAGTGGCCATTGGCATGGGTGAGGCTGTGGTCAAAATAATTATCAATCACAGGGAAGTCATATAAATACCACAAAAAACCATAAGAAGTGGTCTAACAATATAGCACGGCAAGGGAAAGAACAATTTCAGCCTCTTGAGAATTATGAAAATAAATGTTATAAATGTGGTATGAAGGGGCATTGGTCACGTACATGCTATACGACTGACCATTTAGTTAAACTTTACCAAACCTCACTCAAAGAGAAAGGTAAAGAGAAAATAGAAACAAATTTTATTGATGGTGACGATCCAGTGGATATTACTCATCTTGATATTTCAGATTTTTTTGAAGATCCAACTGGCAAAATTGATCACTTAATTGGTGATGGAAATGTCCACATCAATTAATAATTTTATTGTCTTTGGATGTTTTATGCATTTTTGTTTCGTGTGTTTTTTTAATGTGTCTTTTTCTTTATTTATTTGAACACAATGCTTATTTGAATTTATTTAATATACATTTTATTTTAAGGTATGGATCTTTGTGTTGGATCGCTCAGTTCCAAGATAAACGGTGGAGAGATATGTCTAGAAGATAATGCTACTACTTATATAATTCTTCGGGATCAAAAATATTTTTCCCACAAAACGTTAGTTGAAGCTAATGTAAATACAATATCAAGTCCTGTAGACTTGATTGATGGTTCTAGGAGAGCCACTATTATGTTACCATGTGGCACGATATTCCATATTAATCGATGCCTTATATTCCAATGTATCCAAGAAATTGCTAAGTTTTAAAGATATACGCTATAACGGATATCATATTGAGACCACATATGACAATCATAAAGAATATTTATGCATTATCATATTGTTTCAAGCCAAAAGCTTGTAGTGGAAAATCAATCGCTTTTTTCTTCAAATTATATTATACTACAATAACAACAATTGAATTAAATATGCTGATGAGCCAGAAGCTCTCTCACCTAAATATTTTTATACTTTGGCATGATAGACTTGGGCACCCAAGGTCAACAATGATGAGGCGAATTATTGAAAATTCACATGGACATCCATTAAAGAACTAGAAGATTCTTTTGTCTAGTGATTATCCATGTACTGCTTGCTCACAAGGAAAATTGATTGTTAGACCATCTCATACAAAAGTCCTTATTGATCCCCAACATTTTTGGAACAAATCCAAGGGGACATATGTGGACCAATTCATCCACCATGTTGTGGCGACTTCGAGTTCGGCCCGACCCGGGACAAGGCGTAGTCCCAACCGAAACCCCCGTGGACGCTGCTTAAATCCATTTAAAGTCATTAATCAAATCCCTTTAGTTATCGCTTTATTTAATTTTTAGTTTTCAAAAGTGTCAGGACCGAATCCCGACTAATTGTGTCAAGCATCCGTTTATTCAAGCACTCCGACATTTCCACCATTCTATCAAAATGCTTATTTATTTTATTCATTTTAAATTTTGTAATTTCGCTGAAGCAATTCATTTTGGCAAGCCCATAAAACATTTACAATTAACAAAATATTCATAACGTTTACATTTAACAAAATGCCTTTACAAAATAATGATCCAGAGTTCAAACTGGCTATTAAATGTCAATGTTCGAAAAGAAATGGGAGTAATGCATATGACTGAGCATTACTCCGTACCTTCTTCCTATGACTCGAGCTCCTTGATCTTGGGTCTTGCTTCGATGTCTATCACTCGGCACCGCGCATTGATAAAAATACGCCAAGCATTTTCATGCTTAAGTGGTTCTATATAGTTCTCGTATTCCATTGCTCATATAAATCATGCATTTATCAAAATAATGCCTTTATACAATATCGTGTAATGTAAAGATACTTATAAAAATACACTTTTCAATACCATCGCTTTCAGTTCGGCTTCAGATTCCACATATATTATAGAATTTGGCTAATCACCTTACGTATCTCGCCTGGTGAATCCTCGCCGCTTGTCATTCAAAAGAGTAAATGTGTCTCACATTCAATACAATGCCTCACATATGACTATAGAAGTTCGACATTCACGACAGATTCAGTTGGTGAATCCTGTCCTGTTTGTCATTCAGTAGCAATGTGATTTCGCGTTCAATATTACCGTCTCACATATGACTATAGAAGTCGACATTCACGACAGATTCGACCGTGAATCCCCAGCCTTTGCTCGTCATTTAGTAAAGAATGTGATTTCGCATTTATCAATTACGGTTACCTTCATGACGAATTCAGTTGGTGAATTTCGTCATGTTGGTCATTCAATAAAATGGTTCAAATCAATTTACTTTTATGCAATAAATTCGCTTGTAGCTCAAATACAAGCATACATGCCAATATTTATCAAACATTTCAAATACTAATCATTCGAATCAATATATATGTATATGTCGCAAATAGAGAACAATATGAAAAATAAGGAAATCCAATAAGAACAAACTAGAATAAAGAACAAGTATAGAACAAACCAATTATCGATTCCGCTTCTTTCGATGTCAATCTTAGGTCAGCACGCCTTCACCCGCACCTAGTCAAATACAATTTATTCACTTAGTGATTTAGCAAATAATCATACTAAACGAATATCGCCGAGGCAGCGAAACTTTGCCGAGGCGGTGAGGCGGTACGCTTTGACTTAGTCTCATTCTTATTCCTCTAAGAGTCTACTTTACTCATGAATTGAATCATTCCAATCGGATTATCAATCCAAAGCTATGGCATTTTCATGCCAACTAGTCGGTTTACCGGATTACACTGGGAACAGTTTGTATTACTAATTTTTCCAGGGTCTAAAATTCCAAGATTTACACTATCTCTTTGTACTCTTTTAAAGCTATAGCAAGGGTTCTATTCCCAATTGAATCACCTAATTCGAGTTAATCAAACTCGCTACGCCCTAGACACCCATGTGACTACTCTATGTTCAAACCGATGCAGAATTCGACAATACTGGCCCCACTTTGAGTGAATTTTTGGGCTACTTAGAGTCAGAATTTGACGATGTCTATTTCTTTATATTTTATTCTACTTGAAGTGTATTTTAATTGGCCACTTGAATCACTCAAATCGGATAAGAAATGAGGAATTTATAGCCAAAATACGAAAACTGCCGAAATCGGGAAAAGAACAGGTGTACCGGCACACGCCTAACATGTACCTACATTGTATTGGTTCTTCGAGGTGTACCGGTACACATTCAAGGTGTACTGGTACACATGACCCGAAAATGCCCAGAATGTGTATTTTCTCTCCTTTTTCCATATTTTTGATCCCCAATTCAACTCTATACTTCAAACACACATTAAAACCATTCCATATATCTCTTGTAACCTCAATTATACTCAACCATCTTCAATGGATATCTTTCATCAAAACCTTTCATGATTTTCTCCTAAAACAATTTAATATAATATAACCATACACATACTCTAATACACAAATTTGTTAGGGTTTGTTCTAACTCCAAACTCCCTTTACTTTGCAATTAAACTCGTAAATCCAACCTCAAAGGAGGATCCCATGTTTCTTGTACATTTGGGGTTTCACTACCTTACTTTCCATAATTTTGGGTTAGGATGAAACCCTAGCAAAATCCTAGGTTTGGAACTCATAAACTTTTCTAGAATTCCATACAAAATCCATATGATCCATACCCAAGGTTAGTTCCATACCTTTTTGCTTGATCTTGGCTTCTCCTCCTCTTCTCTTCTCCTCTTCCTCTTCCTCTTCTTCTTTCTTTTCCTCTCCTCTCTCTCTACGGTTTGGTCTCTCAAAAATGGGAGACCATTTGCTCTTATCCCATGTTTTGTTAAGGCCATGTTTGGCCTTCAAATAAAACCCATTTTTTTGTATTAACTTTTCATTTTTGCATTTAGTCCTTAGGCTCTTTCTTTCGCAGAATCAACTTAGGCCATATTCTAGTTTAAATTTCCTCACTTCTCTTATTTCAATCCAACTTATTAAATTTTATACTTTGTATCCCCTCTTTCATCTTATGACACTTAAGTCCTCAAGGGTAAATGACTAACTTACCCGTTTATTATAAATTCGGGTATCTAAATTTCCATTTTTCGTATTTAACTCATTTAAACTTCAATTTATTTCACAAATACCCTAAACATGTCGAAAACGACTAGGGTATATTTTTGGGGTGTTACACATGCGACCATTTCGCTATTTCATGGTGCTGATAGATGCCTCATCCTCACGGGTCACATGTCTCGCTTGTTATCATCGCAATGCTGCATTTTCCGTATGCCTCGGACGTGATCATGTTACAAGCACATTTTCCAGATTATCCAAAGCCTTTGATGATTATTGCATGTCAGTTGGAATTGAGGTGGAACATCCGATTGCTCATGTACATACACAGAATGGCTTAGCAGAAGCCTTTATCAAACGACTCCAACTAATTGCTCGACTTTACTTATGAGGACAAAGCTATCTATTTATGCTTGGGAACATGCCATTCTACATGTTGCAACATCGGTTCGCATTCGACCGATTGCTAATCACCAACAATCACCATTTCAATTGGTACTTGGTCAAATTCCAAAATTTTCCCATTTACGAGTGTTTGGATGTACTGTACAAGTTCTAATTGCACCTCTACAATGCACAAAAATGGGTCCTCAAAGTCGACTGTGAATATATATTTGAGTTTGATTCACCATCATCCATCATATCTAACCTTTGATATGAGAAGTTTCAAATATGAATTAAGACGCCATCAGATATGGTTGCTCACTTCCGTCGTCAGCAGGTATGTTTCACCAAAGACAATCACATAAACATCAGAATGCACTGTCCATGTTCTGATCTGATCCAACGTCAACGATTGTTATTACATAGGCCACCCATCTCCAAGATTCAAACGTCTTAATCGCCCATGAGATTGATGATATGTTAAAGTAATCGGAGTCTGGTATAATTTCGACTACAAACACACCAGCAAGGATCAATATACTAATTGGAAAAACTACTACAGGGCAGCTAATGAATCATCTATAACACGCCCAAGCGTGGTCGACTGGCTAAAAAGATTTAATTTCCTTATGAGGAAAATAAAACGGCAACAAAACCCAGTCTTGAAGAAAATAGCACTCCTGAAGAGGTTACTCCCATAATTTCTAAAATCATAACCCCCCAAAGAGGAAAGTGCCATTGAAGTGACACATGCCCTTGAAAAGGCAATAGTCCCTGAAGAGATACAAAATCATGAAGATGCATAAGTACTTGCAAATGATGAAATTTCCATAAATTATGCATCCACCGGGGAATTGTGGGACTGTACAAAAGTGGTTATTAATGAGGTATTTTGCTTTGCAGTAGCCACAGAAATTTTAAAAGAAGATGATGATCATGAACTACTTCAAAGGTTTGATGAATGTCGTAGTAAACATGATCGTCAAAGTGGGCACAATCCAAGTAGAATCTGGACTCTTTAGCAAAACGCAAGGTATTGGGCTCAGAGTCCCAACACCCAATGATAAACTCGAGGTTAAGCAAATGGGTGTTTGTAAGGAAACGTAATGATAAAAATGAAATTACTAAATACAAAACACGTCTTGTGGCATAAGGTTTTTCAAAAAGACTTGGGATTGATTATGACGAAACGATTCACCTGTGATGGATATTATTACGTTTCGATATTTAATTAGTCTGTCGGTCTTAGAAGGACTAGACATGCATCTCATGGACGTAGTTATTGCATATTTGTATGGTATGCTAGAAAATGATATTTATATGAAAGTCTTTGAAGGATTTCAGTTACCTCAAGTAAACACATCACAACCACGAAATATGTACTCAATTAAGTCGGTGACGACACATATTTAAAACAATCCGAAGAACATGTGGTATAATCGTCGAGTGAGAATTTGATCAAGGATGGGTATATTAACAACTCTATATGCCCTTGTGTAAGGTTTATAAAGAAATCAGAATTAGGATTTGCTATCCTTGCAAAGATATGTTGATGATATAAATTTATTCGACTCCCCGAAGAGCTCACAAAAGCGCCTACATATTTGAAGCGATCTAGTTTGAGATGAAAGACTTAGGAAAAAATAAATATTTTCTAGGTCTACAAATCGAGCATAAGTCTAATGGAATTCTCATACATCAGTCAACATATGTCGAAAAGGTATTGAAGCAATTTAACATGGACAAAGCACATCCATTAAGTTCTCCAATGATTGTTAGATCCCTTGACGCTAAGAAAGATCCTTTTTGTCCAAAAGAATAAAATGAAGCACTACTTGGTTCTGAAGTACCATATCTTAGTGCAATTGGTGCTTTGTTATACTTAGCATAGTGTACAAGGCCAGATATTGCATTTTCAGTTAATTTGTTGGCAAGATTCAGCCGCAAATGTCCTCCGAAGACACCGGAATGGCGTGGAACATATCTTACGTTATATCCAAGTAGACTATAGATTTGGGTTTATTTTATTCAAAGGAATCAACTCTAAAAGGATATGTAGATTCTAGATACCTTTTTGATCCTCACAAGGCCCGCTCACAAACAGGATATGTATTCACATGTGGTAATACTGTAATTTCTTGGCGATCAACTAAGCAGACTTTGACTACCACTTCCTCTAATCTCTCTAAGATAATTGCATTCCATGAAGCAAGTCGTGAATGTGTATGGTTAAGATCAATGGTACACCACATGTGGGTTACCTTTGATTACAAGCATTTATGAAGACAATGTTGCGTGTATTGAACAAATCAAAGAAGGATAAATCAAAGGTGACAGAACTAAGCATATCTCACCAAAGTTTTTCTTCACTCACTAACTCCAGAAGAGTCATGAAAAAGAAGTAAAGCAAATAAGGTCGAGTGATAATGTTGCAGATTTATTTACCAAAGCTTTGCCATCATCAACATTCAAGAAATTGACATATGATATCAGGATGCGTCGAGTTTGTGATCGCCAAGTTGATATCAATGGGGAGTATTATCTTCAGCCCATCGCTTATCTAGACATAATGATGCTGTACTCTTTCCTTCATCCGGGTTTTTCCCATCGGGTTTTACCGGGCAAGGTTTTAACAAGGCGCTTTAGTGCGCCCAAATATCACTCTAAGATTTACAAATGTTGTACTCATTTTCCTTTGCTACATTTTTTCCCTCAGGGTTTTTTTTTAGCAAGGTTTCAATGAGTCACATTATCTAAGTATAGTGAGCATCCAAGGGGGAGTATTGTAATAATGGTGGATGACCATCCAAATTCTTCATTATGGTGGATGACCACCCATATTTTGCCTAAGTATAACCCCCCTTGCCATTAAGACTTCGTGGGACTTTCTATACCCACTTTCATATTCAAGATTGTGAGCCTATAAAAGGGAGGACTTAGACCATTTGAAGAAATAGATGAAAGACAAGAATTTCTTATTTAAACTCTTCTACCTTTTCATTACTTTCACAACATTTTATAGTTAAGCGCTTTGTTACAATGAAATAAACTGTTCCAATGGGACCTCTCCCCTCCTAAATGTCTTGTCTTTTTAAACTTTAAATACTCTACCAATTAAGCTTGGCATGTTGATAAAGATGGAATTATTTTGCAAGAAATGAGAATTTCTTTTTGTCAAAAGCGGCCAGAAATTGAAGAAGTGGTCCGATTAAAAAACAAGATCTTAAAAGGTCATGTAATCAAATCACTCTTAATATTTTCAAAACAAATACTTGATGGTAAAATCATTCAATAAATAAACAAAATATAGGGAATTAAGATGGCTAATGGAAGTCAACAAGACTTGAGTTAAGTAGCTTAGAGCACAAGCCAAACATTGTGAGGGGAGGGGTCTAGGATTCGAGTCCCAAAGAGAATGAATTTATAAAACAGAACATATTGCTACACTCTATAGTAAAGTAAATTGAGGTAAAAAGTGATGGCTAAGGGCAAAACTAATGGCACATGCAATTAGGTCTAGTTGGGCTTAGCATTAGCAACCACTGAGCCAAAGCCCCTGGGGCCCGACCCTTCCACATGCTACTCCTCCCTAGTCCCCTCTCGACCTCTCTTTGTTATAGTTTGTTATTTTTCATTAAATCTTCTTTGGATAAGTAGGGTACATGCATACTACATGATTATTATTTATTGGTTTGGTTTAGTAGTTGGGGGGGGGGGGGAGATATTAATGAAGTTGGGAGCTGGATGAAGATGTTAGAGATGGATGGAGATGTTTCTAAGTTGGAAAAGTAGGGGGAAAACAGGGGGATTGATGGTTCTAAAATCAGCAGCCGCCATTTTGGGATAAATGTGATGAGAGATTTAAAAAAAAAATTATGTGAAAACCATCACACAAACAGGAACATTCATATTGAATCATCAAGAATCAAAATACAGGATTTGCGGAAGTGTACTTGAATCCATAACAAAATATTGAGATATTTGAATCTGAGTTCGAAAACTTTATGATCTTCTAGATTCGACCAGTATGAGGCTTTATGATCTTCCAAATCTAAATCTGAATATGAGGCTTTATTATCTTCCAAATCTACACTAGTTTTATGTTTAATATTTCTCTCTGACAATGGGAATCAGAAGAAAGAAAAACCTTGTGTGATCTGGGGACCATGACCCCTATTTATAACCAATCAGGTCTCAGATATGGGGAATAGTCAATGATTGTTCGTAGAATTTCTATTTTAACCCATTATAAAATAGAAATTACGCTTGTCTCTACATATTGATGTCCACATCTTATAATATATTACACTAAGGCCCCAAAACTTGAATTAATCACTTTAATTAGCCTAACTTGAGATGTACCTATAATTCACATTTATTTAATATAATGTACCCCACATATTCGATTTCCATTCCAACAATCTCCCACTTGGGCTATATATGTAACTTTATAAACGTGAATTATACTTTATGAGCTCATGAGTTTTGCTATCAAAACTTTATATACATTAACAATCTTGTCCATTAATCCACACCAATATAGAACCAAAGCAATCGTCGTTACATATTTAGTAACTGTAATCTACCAATGATCACATATATCAATGTAACTAATGACAAAGATCAAGCTGGATGTAGCATGGAAATTTCATGCAATGTGATCTCAATATGCTTATTTCCAACTCGGTCCTCCTTAAACCTTAGTGAGATCAAACCATACAAAATCAAAGTGATGAAAATCGAATACTTTACCGCAAAGAATAACCTTAAAATCCATAATATCCATAATAAAAGTATCTAAAAGATTCCAAAATACAAACTCCCACTAAAAATGACACATCCTCGAAGAGAAATCATTATCCATATTTAGCAAAGGTGCTCATGAAAGACCTTGGGTGGTAACTAGTCATGGATCCGCAATCACGGAGTTTCATTCCAATGTGCTCTATAGATATAAGTCTACTCGAACCTTTGACAACTAGAATTTGATGTCTATAAATTTTGGACTGGTCGAACTCCTCGTTGTCGTTGAATATAGTAATGTCGATTTATTGTCACAAAATAACTTAAGGGTCTTTCAATGCCATCCATACACGCAGCTCGTGACAAAATTTCCCCGCAACTATATTCCATGATCGATGCCTCATAACAAGCTACAAACTCACCGCCATGGTGGAAGAAACTACACAGACTCCGTTTAACACTCTTCCAAGATATAAAGACTCCAAGAAGTAAGCAGATATATTTTTGAAGTAGATTTCATGCTATCTCTAAGATTCAAGAAAATCGAGTCAATATCTGAATGATCTCTAACTGACTAACTGATAAGTGAGCATGTAGTCTTTGTCTTCTGTAAATATTCATGACACGCTTATCGCTTATCCATTGATCCTTTCCAGGATTTACTTTCTTAAATATCTCGCCTAACATACAACAATGTACGCAATATCCCGACGCTTGACATACTTGAGCATACACCGATCTATCGCCGACGCATACAGAATCTGTTGCATCTCCTGAATCTCAAAATTATTCTTGGGGCATTGACTGAGACTAAATTTGTCTCCTTTAGCCATAGGGGTGTCACCTGGTTTGCAATCATGCATGCCAAACCTTTTAAGAATTTTCTCAATATAGCTCTTTTGTGATAAACTAAGTATTCCCCGAGATCGATCCTGTATACCTAACACAAAAGAAGCATCACCAAGATCTTTCATCTCAAATTTCTTTGATAGAAATCTCTTGGTTTCATGCAACATGCCTATATCGTTGGTGGCAAGCAATATGTCATCAACATATAAAAACCAAGTAAATATGCTTACTCCCACTGAACTTATGGTATATACAAGCCATCAACCATATTCATCTCAAAACCGTAATAAAAATGATAACTTGATGAAACTTGTAATACCATTGACGAGAAGCTTGCTTAAGCCCATAGATAGATTTCTTTAACTTGCAAACCATCCTCTTTGTATCTCCCGACAAAATTTTCTGGTTGCACCATATAGATTGTTTCATCATCGCCACCATCGGTAAACGCAAAGCCTTAACATCCATCTGATGGTGCTCATAATGCGGTGCCACAAGTGCCATTATTGTCCTAAAAGAGTCTTTCGATGAAACCGGAGAGAAAGTCTCTTTATAATCGATGCTCTTTGTGTATAACCTTTAGCGACAAGACGAGCTTTGTATCTCTCCACGCCACCTTTCGAAATCCTCTCGTTTTAAATATCCATTTGCAACCAATGGGTTTCACACTTTCAGGCAATGGGACAAGATCCCAAACGCCATTGTCCTTCATGGACTTGATCTCTTCATTCATGGCATCAATCCACTCTGAGATTTAGAACTTTCCAGCACATTAAGTCGATTGAATCATCTTCCACCTCACCAATGTCAAACTCATGTTCTTGAAGAAACACATGGGAATATGCTGTATGCACTCTCCTTCTCTAGTGGATCTCCCACGGCGTAGGTTCTGAGGAGTGTAGAGTTTGCCCTTCCCGAACGGAGGTTCTGGATATTGTTTTGATTTGGATCTCGCTTCTTGAATAATGTCGCAGGAGCCCGATCAATGTCACGACGCCTGTGGGAATATCACTGATATCTCCTCTTCAAAAGCAAAATCCTATCCTTATCTCCCCATTAAACTCAACATCCTCAAAGAACCGAGCATTTCGCCTCAAAATCGACAGTAGTAGGATCATAGAATCTTGTAACCCCTCGGATCTTTCTGTGAGTATCCAATAAAATAGCAACTAACTCTTGAATCCACTTTTTCATGTGGCCTGTAAGGCCTTATTCACTGACATCCCCAATGTGTAAGTGCTTTAGACTAGGCTTCTTGCCGCCCAAAGTTCATAAGGGCTTTAACAGCTGTTTTAGTTGGTACTGCTATGATATAGCAGCCTTTAATGCTTCACCCTATAGTGATATTGGCAAGTTAGAATGACTAATCATACTTCTTACTAGGTCTTTGAGCGTTCTGTTTCGTCTTTCAGCAACACCATTCATGCTTTGAGAACCTAGCATGGTGTACTGTGGGACGATACCGCACTCCTCTAGGAATTTAGCAAATGGTCCCGGACACGTTGTTCAATTCGAACCGTCATACTTTCCATAGTATTCACCACCACGGTCAGATATGACGTTTTTAATCCTTTTATTGAATTGATTTTCAACTTCAACTTTGAACGATTTGAACACTTCCAGTGATTGAGACTTTTCATGAATGAGATAAAGGTAGCCATAACGTGAAAAATTGTCTATAAACGTGGATAAATATTGTCACATTCCATGAAACCGTAGGAAATGGCCCACAACATTCAGATAGACAATAGAAGACATTTGTAGCCCTATTGGCACCAAATCTCCTTGTGTTTGTTTGTTTTCCCTTTATGCAATTTGTGCAAATTTCAAAATTTGCAAAATCAAGGGAATCTAGAATCCCATCTGACACAAGCCTTTCACTCTCCTTTCGGGAGATGTGACCCACCCTTATGCCATAATGATTTATGAATTTATCGGTTAATTTTCTTTAACACCTTGAGAGCTTAATTGCAAGGTTTCATGATATGAAGCAATTGTATCAAGCATATAAAGGTTATTTTCATAAGATAAAGAACCAGTACCAACCAAATTTGAATTCTGAAAAAGACTAAATTTATTATTTCCAAAAGAACAAGTATAACCAAATTTGTCCAATATGGCAATAGAAACCAAATTCCGTCGAAAGGACGGTACAACATGTCTCATTCAAATCCAAATAAGTACCAAATTTTAAGAATAACCTAAATGTCCCAATTGCCTCAACTTCGACCTTCTTTCCATCGCCTACAAAGATGTATCTTTCACCATCATTTGGCTTTTGGCAACTCAGGCAACCCTGCATGGACACACTGATGTGAGTGGTTGCACCATAATATATCCACCAAGTGTGTTTAGGTACCGAAGTCACCAACTTTAACAAACTAGATTAAGAAGTGTACCTTTCAAATGCGCCTAAGCATGATAGTTGGTACATTGCTCTTCTTATGTCCCATTCTCCATAGAAGAAACAATCATCAACCCTTTTTTCTTTATGTTGTTTCTTTTGATATGGAACCTCTGCAGCTTTTTTATCCTTCTTTCTTTTTTTCCCTTTATCCTTGGAAGTACCAATCAAATGAGCACTTTCTATCTTTTTTCATTTCCAACCTTTTCCTCTCAAGACACAATGTGAGATGAGCTCATATTAAGAGACCAAGTCTCCTTTGCAAGCTTGTAGCTCACCTTAAATTGACTGAATTGTGCGGGAAGAGATATCAAAACCAAATGCACAAGCAAATCCTCAGAGATCGTTTATGTGCTCTTAACTTTGAAGCAAGATGAGACATTTCCATAATGTACCCTCAATGTTCCCATTACCTTTATATCTCATTGAGATGAGATTTTCCAAAAGTGTACTGTTCGCATTTTCATTCTTGGCAAATCTATTCTAATTTTCTAGGAACTCTTCGGGTCGTCTTTATCGCTTTTGATACAGCCCCCGAATGCTCGAATGGCCTCTTAATGATCATCAAACACATATGATTAGGCTTCTCCCACTCAACATCCTTTCATTGTGGTGAGGAACTTTCAACAGTAAGAGGTGCAGGAGAAGAAACCCTTAACGCAAGGTCCAGATCCATGACACCGAGAACTATTTGGAGGTTCTCATGCCATGTCTCTCAAGTTTGTTACGAGCATAGAATAGAATTAATGTCGGCAGCATGTTAGAAGCAGAACTAGTAGCTGAATCGGAGAACAATAAACAAGCAAAACAAACTCACATAAGATGCAAAACTAAAAATAAATTCAAATAGCAACCCCATCTCAAGATATCGTACACTCTATTAATATTTTATCTTTGATAAAAATATTAACTTGTAAGTGATATCTTGGTGTAGTAATCAACATCAGATAATAAGAACATATCGAATGATAAATCTTTCTTCACAATTTATTATTCATATGTAAAACCAAATAATTATCACGTTGTTTATTAACACAGTGTACATGTACTCTAAGTAAATATTACCTTCTCGGGCCAAATTAATATTCACATAAGTTACATGCACATAATCTTGTTATATTTTGAAATAAAATGCGATACTGGCTCGAGAATGAGTTGCTTTACTTCAGAGGAGGGAAGCTATATGTGCCTTCAAGCAAGCTAAGACAGGAGCTGCTAAAGGAAACACATGATACGAGATGTAATGGGTCACCTGTGAGAGGAAAGAACTTTACATTGTCTGCACGGCCTTTCATTGGCCTAAGACAGAAGGAAGACGTGCAAGTATATGTCAAGACATGCCATGTCTTGGCCAAGCCACAAGACCTAATGAGTTAAGGAAGTGGGATTGTTATAGCCCCCATTCCAGAAAGAAGCCATGGCAGTGTGTATCGATGGACTTCATCAGTGGGTTTCCGAAAGTAGAGGGCTTCAGATCAGTTTTGGTGGTGGTAGATGTGTTTTCCATACATTGCCTTCATCCCAAATTTCGAGCGAAAGTGTCCAACAAGCAAGGGGCCACAAGATCTTCAAAGAATGTTGTGAAACATTTTGGGATGCTTGAGGACATAGTGAGCGATCGAGATACGCGGTTTACAGGCAGGTTTTGGGTTGAGTTGTTCAAGATGTGGGGTACATAATGCAAGTTCTTTACTGCGAATCACCCTCAGACTGATGGTCAGACAGAGAGAGTGAATCAGATGCTAGAAGAGTATTTGCACCACTTCGTGATAGCCTCTCAGAAAAATTGGTTGGAACTTCTAGAGCCGGTGCAAACTTGTCCTACACCCGCAAAGTTCAACCACGTGCATGAGCCCTTTGGCGTAGCACCGGTTCCAACCACATACGCCCCTCGACGTATCGTTACCGAAAGCAACCCGGACGCTGGCGCGGAGCCCAACTACGTACAAGTTTGCAAAGTCTCGCAGATTTTGCTTGATGAAGCCGCAGGTGCACCCTAGAGAAGGCAAGTAGACGATGAAGAAGTATGCGGACAAAGGCAGAGACCTTGAATTTGAGCGTGGAGATGGTTCGGCTGAAGCTAACTCCTCGATCTCGGAGGAAGATCAATATAAACAACTTCAGAGAGGGCTTGATTCAAATATGATGGACCTCAGTTGTGGTTTATTGGGAACGCGACCTACAAACTGAAGCTACCAGACAGGTTGAAGCTTCACCCGACATTCCATGTAAGCTTCTTGAAGCCTTATCACAATGATCCTAGTCCGGACAGAGTGCAAGCAAAGCAAAACCCGCTGCGGGTTAGAAATGTTCAGCAAAGAGATTGCAAGCATCCTCGCAGAGAGAAGACGTGGGAACCGAAGAACAAGTGGACCGAATACTTAGTTCATTGGAAGGACCCATCAATGAGGCAAGTCGAAAAGGGTGCTACATTATGGGCGCTTGAAGACTAGATCCTTGAGTATGCTGTCAAGCCAACGAGACGCTTGAATACCTAGCTGTGAGGGTCGGTCACCGACTTATTAACACGAGTTCCGTGCGGCACGAGGGCGCTGCCTTGGCCCCATGGCCTGCCTAAGGGAAAACGAGCAAGGCAAAGCAGGGAAATAAGTGCTCGGAGGCACAAAGCATGAGCCAAGCATGCATTCCACGGAAGGCAAGCAAGTAATCCGCCGGGCACTTTACACTGTCACTTACACTCACGCTGTAGGGCCTGGAGCGAGGCACTTGAGGCAAACGGAATCAGTGTGGGGAATGTCAACAATATATAGACAGAGAGCCTTGGGCAACAAGCTTCCTAATCCGGGTGCAACAAGGATTCCTACAGCCTAAGGACTCCCAGGCGGGAAGGACTCCTACTCCTAGGCGGGAAAGACTCCCAGGCGGGCTGGACTCCCAGGCGAGAAGGACTCCTAGGCGGGAAAGACTCCTAGGCGGGGAGGACTCTTACTCCTTGTGGGAATTGCGTGGCCGTATAGAGTTTCCATTCGTTAGGGACTCTTGGGAAAGGTGAAGGATCATGGCTGTCATGTGACAAGACTAGAGTTAGAGTAGGACTCTTAGTCCTAATTGTACTCGGATTGCCCTTAAGCATCCTATATAAAGGGCCTGTGTGCCCACTTGGTTAATTCATGTATTGGAGTTGGATCCACAGAAAAGCATAGAGCATTTCGAGATGTGGGAGCCTTTGCAAGAAAGTCTTGTATTTTAGTAGCTAATAAAATACGAGTTGGGGACAGTGCCCTGTATGCCTTGTGTTCGAGAGAACTGAGGCATTTGAGAAGGTCGGGCCTTAGCTGGCTCTCAGCGCCAGCCGACAGCCAAAAATAGGGCGTGTGACAGGGACCATAGTGGGAACGGTGTAGTAGGGGTGTTCGTACAAAAAAAGATGGACAAAAGCCGTTGGGTAAAAGTGACAAGCGAATGATGGGGAGACACGTGGAAGACGGGGGAGGCTTGCTGATTTAGGACATGTACAATACAAAAATGAGCAGATTCCTTAGTTGTTCTTCACATTAGCTTGCTAATTTAGGACATGCATAATACAAAAATGGGCAGCTTGGTTAGTTGATCTTCACATTATCATGCTCATATTTCTAATAGGAAGAAAAATATGAATGATGGGTAAAAGCTAGCATATGTCTATTAAATTTAGAGCCTCTTGTTTCTTTTTGGAGAACACTTTCATGAGTGAAAAAAAAAACACTTTTACTACTAAGTGTAAAAAAAAAAAAGATTACTACGTGCAGCCTCGTCCATTCTAGACACATTACCCGTCAAATTTCTCGTTCCCGCTTCTTCCGCCACTACCCGAGAGACAATGACAATTTTCTTTCTCCTTTCGGGGTATCCAAATTCAATGGCCACGAAATCAACTTCGTCGCCCTGTTCTAACATTTGTAAACCTTCTGATTTGATAACCGATTTTGAGTTGATAAGTGATTGACGAAAGAAAACTTCATCACTACCGTCTTTGGGCGTGATGAAACCAAATCCCTTCGGAGCATTGTACCGTTTTACAGTACCTCTGACCTACTTGGTTCCAATTAATTTCCAAAATAGAAAAAAAATTAATAAACAAAAAAAAAAAAACTCTATTCGTCAGTTCTAATCATTAAAAACAATATTTTAAACCGAATCGATGATTATACTAGAAAAGCACTGGTACATGCCCAAAGACACCCGAGATAATGACAAATTTTCTTTCTCCTTCTAGGTATCCAGATTCGATAGCTGTTCTAAATCAACTTCATGTCTCGTTTCCAACCTTTTGTAAACCTTATGAATTGATAACCGATTTTGAGTTGATTATGTTGAAAATTTTGCGGAAACGATTTAACAATTTGGATCATAATAGAACAATTAAATCAACCAATTTAACAATCATGGCATAATTTACAGAAAATGAAAAGAAAAACTTACTTGAAGAATCCATCACGATAATTGAATGTCCCAAGTAATAATATATATATGTTTTCCTATGCCAGATCCGTAACACTTAAAATCGCCCTTTGATGATATAAGGACTTGATTGATTCTCGACTTTCAATCAAAACCCTCTTGATGTCGTGTGTTTTTCTATGCCTTCATATATATATATATAGAGGCGTGAATACTAATATTAAATATTATTTATTAAGACATTTACTCATATAAATCATATTAATATTAAATGTCTTTATTAATATTATTACTCAATAACAAGCATTAATATTAAATGTCTTTTTATTACATTACTTACTCAAATAACAAGCATTAATATTAAATGTCTTTTATTACATTTACTCAAATAACAAGCATTAATATTAAATGTCTTTTTTATTAAGACATTTTACTCAAATAATAAAACATAATTAAAATACTTAAATTTTAAATCGAATCGGCACTGAGGATTTACACCCGATAATCAATTTCTAGATACTACACTAATCATCACCGTGTGTACGATTTGATAACAATTATCAATACTAAATTATATGAATCAATTAGAAATTAAAATTTCTAACATTCTCCCACTTGATTCATAGCATACGACTAGTATACAAACATATTAACATAACTCAGCTCACTTAAATGTTAATATATATAAGTCACAACTGTAAGAACTAAATCGATCGACCATGGCGGTCACGAGCCCGATAAACTGCCTCCCGATTCTTCCATGTATCATATGTCAATTCAATTCAACAATACAATTTGATAAGGTAGACAACTAAAATACCTTATCCCACAATGTATTAAATAAGACCTAATATCTATAATCATAATAAAATATGGCTAACTGAAATATGATTCATAGATAAGCAAAATCCAAACAAACATCGATATCTAGAGTATCAAATAAACATAAACGTGCTAAACATAAATTCATACATGTATGACCAATCATCCGATATACAAGGACTTCGCGACTACTCCCATTTTACTAATATGGTCAATAAATGTTTTAGGAGCTAGTCCTTTAGTCAACGGATCCGCAATCATATCATGGGTGCCAATGTGCACTATTTGAACTCTTTGATTTTGGTAAATTCTTTCTTTGGATGTGATAGATACTTTATTTCAGTTACTAGAAAGGTAATTTAACATCATGCACAACTCCACGACTAAATAAGAAGAAGAATATCATCTACATACAACACAAGGATTATGAACTTGCTTCCCACAACCTTCATAGATGCACCGTCAACGGTCATTTCTACAAAACCCATATGACAATACAAGATTATTAAAACTTCAAATACCATTGTCTCGAAGCTTGTTTTAATCCATAGATTGATTTCTTCAACTAACATACTAG
This sequence comes from Tetrastigma voinierianum, assembly GCA_016808115.1. NCBI lineage: Eukaryota > Viridiplantae > Streptophyta > Magnoliopsida > Vitales > Vitaceae > Tetrastigma > Tetrastigma voinierianum. The sequence goes on from JAEQBH010002621.1 coordinate 188,542, forward strand.
ATTTTTACTTGTGGTCTCAAAACCTTGAGGTTGATCCATATATACCTCTTCTTCCAAATCTCCATTGAGAAAAGCCGTTTTAACATCCATTTGGTGAAGCTCAAGATCAAAATGAGCCACCAAAGCCATTACAATCCTTAAAGAGTCCTTTCTAGAAACCCAGAGAAAGTCTCAGAGTCAATGCCATCCTTTCGAGTGTAACTCGGCAACAAGTCTGGCTTCAGAATTCTCCCCGACATCAGCCTCTTAGAGTCTCGCTGGTCTTAAAGACCCACTTACAGCCGACTCTTTAGAACTTCTCGGTAATTCCGCCATTTCCCAAACATTATTGTCATCCATGGATTTCAACCCTTCCTTCATGGCCACATTACCACTTATCAGAATTTTCACCGCTCATGGCTTGGTCTAAAGAGACCGGGTCATTATCAATGCTCAAGTCACTTTCATGCTCAAGTGCATAAACTATATAGTCATTCGAAATAGCCGATCTTTTCTCTCTAGTAGACCTCCTTGATACTATTTCTTCTTGAGGTCGCACTTGCTCATTAACTTGAGCATTTTCCTCCTCTTCTTGAACAATGACATCCATAATTGAGCTTGGAGCATCCATTTGTTGTCAGTCTATTCATGCCTGTGGTCGTGCTTACAATAATAGGAACTTCAATTTGAGATGGACTTTCTGATGGGTTTTGAATCATCAATGACTCTCTTATCTCCACATCATGTGCTCCTACACTCCCACCGATTAGCTCACCATTTTCAATGAAGCGAGCATTCCCGACCTTACAATTCCCGTACTATGGTTAGGACAATAGAATCTATACCCTTTTGACTTTTCCGATATCCAATGAAATAACCACTAATGGTCCTTTAATCCAACTTCTTTTCATGTGGATTATATATCCTCACTTCGGCTTGACAACCCCACACGTGAAGATGTCTTAAACTAGGCTTCCTAGATGTCCACAGTTCATAAGGTGTCTTAGGAACTGCTTTACTAGGTACCCTATTTAATATGTATGCGTCTGTCCTTAATGCATATATACACAATGAAACAGGTACTGCACTACTATTCACCATACTCCTTACCATTTCCATCAATGTACGACACGCCTCGCTATGCCATTTTGGTGTGGCGATCCGGCATTGTATACGCGCACAAATGCCCTTTGACCTCAAGGGAGCTTTAAATGTCCTGAATTTGTCCAACTTCCGATGTCTTTCCATAATATTCACCACCTCTATCGGAACGTATTACCTTAACCTTTCTATTTAATTGTCTCTCAACCTCTGAAATGAATGTCTCAAGGACATCAACCGATTGAGTTCTTTCATGCAGCAAATAAAGGTAATAAAGACTTCAGAGTAATCATCAATGAAGGTGATGAAATACTCACCTCCCTCAAGACGGGGTACACGAAAGGACCACAAATATCTCGTATGTATTGGAATCAAGTAATCCACTATCTTTGTGGCAGCTTGTTTTGGATACATGTTTGGTTTGCTTACCCTTAATGCAATCCACACAAGGCTATTCCAATCGTGAAAATCCAATCGAGGCAAAACTTCGCTTAATTAGTCTCAAAACTTTTCTTTGATATATGACTGAGCCTTTATGCCACAATGTTGTAAGACCTATTAAGTGCACCTTTCATACCAACATCAATATACTTAACATCAACATTAAACAGAATTAACAAAATAGAATTCATTGAAACAATATAAAAAGTATCCGACAAACGAATCCAGTACCACAAAGGTTTGTTCCATGATACACGAAAACAACCATGTCCAATCCTAAAATCAAATCCTAAAACATCCAATCTAGAAACATAAACAAGATTTCTAGAGCAATCAGGAACATATAAACACCTCTCTAGATCAAGGCAATAGCCCGTATCTAACACAATTCTATATGTCCATACACCTTCAATTCTAGCTTTCATCCTGTTTCCCATAAATAGAAAGCTTTCACTTTCCGGCATTTGGTGGAAGTTTAGGTAACCCTGCATAACATTAGAAACATGAGTGGTTACACCAGTGTCAAGCCACCAAGTATTAGAAGAAACCTCAATCAGATTTGATTCAAAGCATACGGAAACAAAATGTATACCTCTCTTTTCAAACCATGTTTTCCTTCTTTTGGCACCTAGCTTTCGTGCCTGGGAAGTTTGCTGCAAAAGAAACATTTCAGAATCTTTTCAACTCCTCCTTGCTCCTTTACCGGGCTGCACCTAAATGGCTGCTTTCCTTGTTCTTCCATTTACTTGGAGCTACGCCACTCAGAACCAGCATTTGATTTACCATAATAGGCAAAGTTGGCTTGGGGAAGTTTGACCTTAAGGTCTTCCTTTGCCTTGCCTCCTCTTATTAGAGCATGGCCTTAGTATCCGAAAAGAGACCATTTTCCTGTTGGTTGTAAGTTCTCCGAAATTGCTTGAAATCATCACCCTTACATGATTTCAACGTAAAACTCAACCAACACTCCGCTCACCAAGATCCATATCCAAACTCTTAAGCCATAGGTATTCACCATGTGAGTATATGTTCCCTCCATCACCGAGAGTTATGGTGTACTCTCTATTAGATAAATCATTAATAAGAGTAGCAACAATAGACTTATCCACAATGTCGGTCATAGTACACTCTTAATTTCACCACAAATTCCTCACATTTTCTTGGGCCACTGGGAAGGCTTAATATTGCCGCCTATGCTGCTTAAGAAAGCTTATCATAAGCCTTATTTGACCTCTCCCAATTCTCCCACATTTTCTTGTCTCGCTCCAAACTAAGATTGCTGGTTTAGTGGGTTCATCCATAACTGTAGCCGACCGAGTCCTAAAAAGGCCAAGATTTAGCTTCACATATTCGATCCAAATATCATAGTTCTGCTCCATTAAACATGATACCATTGGCAACACATTAGAGATCGCGCAAACATTTACATCTCACATATTAATTACATTTTTGAACTAAACTACAATCTGCACTATAATATATATACCTCAAAACATTGCATTTAAATTCACCAAGCAAATCTAACACAAATCAACAATCACCAAATATGCATCATTCATATAACATATATAAGGTCAATCATAAATTTAATTTAACATATAAGTCATCTTTTGGATGTACACTATATATTAATTAAATAAGGTTCATAACCTACTCAATTGTTATTAATATGAGTAAGATCTACCTTTGGTAATCGTATAACTAAGTACAGAATAACTATAAACGTTATTATTCCAAATGTCATTTATGATGCTATATCAAATAAACATTTATAACATTATTTAAATCATTTTAATGAACCGAGTGGGCCACTTTATGACTAATCGACTCACTAAAATATTAAAGATTTAAATCATATAAACTTAAATTATTAAGTTTAAATTATTATACAATTCCTGAAATTTGCATAAGTCATATATGCACATGCATATCAATTCTTTTCTACGGATAGCATGCTTTTACAGGTTACTCATATCGATGACGCATGGGATGCCTTGAATTCGATTTACCACTCAATCGACAATTGGTCAATTAACCAAGCAGCAACATTTATATATAAAACTATTCAAAATCATTAATTTTGAGAACAATTGAATTCACACGATGAATGCCGAACTATCAATTCAAATATTCAACCGAAATGTTAATTCAAAATTAAAACCCAAGTTAATTATTCCATAAATGCTTAATTTAAACATCAACACCATAATTAACTTTAATTGAGAAATACCCAAATTCTAATAAACCCTAAATTGGTAATTGAATTTCTATTAAACTTGGCTCTGATACCAAAATTGTTGAAAATTTTGCGGAAACGATTTAACAATTTGGATCATAATAGAACAATTAAATCAACCAATTTAACAATCATGGCATAATTTACGTAAAATTCCAAAGTTAAAACTTACTTGAAGAATCCATCACGATAATTGAATGTCCCAAGTAATAATATATATATATATATGTTTTCCTATGCGATCCAGAATACTTAAAATCGCTTCTTTGATGATATAAGGACTTGATTGAGCTCGACTAATCAAACCTCTTTGAGCTCATATTGCTTTTTCTACGCTTCATATATATATATATAGAGGCAGGAATACTAATATTAAATATTATTTATTAAGACATTTACTCATATAACTGTTATTAATATTAAAATGTCTTTATTAAGACATTTACTCAAAATAATACTATTAATATTAAATGTCTTTATTAAGATATTTAAAAGACATTTACTCAAATAATAAACATAATTAAAATACTTAAATTTTAACGACCCAAGCATGTAGGATTTACACCCGATAATTGTCTCTTAGATACTATACTAATCATCACCGTGTGTACGGCGATAACAATTATCAATACTGAAATTATATGAATCAATTAGAAATTAAAATTTCTAACATATTACAGATCAATGAAAGCAAACTTTATCATTGTCGTCTTTGGGGGTGATGAATCCAAATCCCTTCGGAGCATTGTACATTAATTTTACAATACCACTTGCCTGCTTGGTTTCAATTAGTTGCAAAACTAAAAAAAAACCCTCAGTTTGCTTGACTCCAATCAGTTAAAAGCATTGTTTTAAAATCTGGATCGATGATTGAATTGGAAAAATTACTACCACGCCTAAAGACACCGACAATGAGAGCTTTCTTTCTCCTTTTGAGGTATCCTGATTCGATGGCCACGAAATCAACTTCTTTGCTTTATTCTAACCTTTGTAAACTTCAGAGTTGATAACCAATTTTGAGTTGATAACCGACCAATGAAAGAAAACTTCATCATTGTCGTCTTTGGGCGTGATGAAGCCAAATCCCTTCGGAGCATTGTACCATTTTATAGTACCCCTGGCATACTTAGTTTCAAATCAACTGCCAAAACAGAAAAAAAAATAATAAACAAAAAAAAACCCCTCAGTTTGCTTGGCTCAAATCAGTAAAAAACAATGCATTAAAATTGCACCGATGATCGAATCGAAAAGTTTACCACCTTACACCCAAAGACACCCGAGACAACAGCTTTCTTCTTGGGTATCTAGATTTGATGGCTACGAAATCAACTTCGTCGCCCTATTCTAACCTTTGTAAATCTTCCGAGTTGATAACCGATTTTGAGTTGATAACCGATTGATGAAAGAAAACTTCATCACTGTCGTCTTTGGACATGATGAAGCCAAATCCCTTTGGAGCATTGTACCATTTTATAGTACCCATGGTCTGCTTGGTTTCAATCAATTGCCAAAATAGAAAAAAAAATTAATAATAATAAAAAAAAAAACCTTAGTTTGCTTGGCCTAAACTTTCAGCAAAGCAATGTATTAAAACCTGACCAATAATTAAATTGAAAAGTTAACAGTTTCACGTCATTGTGTTGAACCGATCATCGAATCAGAATAACCAAATGACGTTTATAAATCAGAATTAATATATAATTGAAATTAAAAATAATTCTTTTGTAAATAGATTGACTTGTTCAACCAATCGGTTCACAGAAAACGGTTTTAATTTGAATTGACCTTTTTGTTAAGCACAATTCATGATCCAATCGGTCAGACCAATCGGTTTAGTTTAGTTTTTAAAACATTGGCTAAAAGCTAACAGGAAAAAAATAATAAACTAAAAAAAAAATTTCTTGTCACTTGTAATCCTCTTATTTTTCGCATCTAACTTAGCTGTTACACAGATCCAGTCGAACTTAGTGATCAAAACGATGCCTTTCGAGCCCAGGGATAATATGATACCACATATTGACCAACTTAGCTTATAGCACTTCTTCTTTGAAATATTTTCGACCTTTGGTAGCTTCGAGGCTGCCAAACCCTTATGGAAGAAAAATAAACAAATCCTACTAAAATGAAATAAAATTAAAATAATAAACAACTCTCACCTAATCTGAAGATAATTCTTCATTCGTTCATTTTTTGGGATGAGATTGTGGATGACTATGGACCTAATATTTCCGACAGAGATGATTTAAACATGGCATCGATAAATATTAACAAATTTTTGTGTCTTGTCTCCTTTTCTTATCGGTTAGTTTCCACTGTCTTTCTTCTTTCCGACTGAGTGGCCATGCATATAGGAGAAAAGGACAAGAGAGAGATATAGGTAGGTGGGGAAGGTGCCTGGAAAGAAAGGCCGGTGGCCATGATCGGGAAAGAAACCGAAAAAATCATTTATGAGGATGTTGCGGGGTTTTCGTTTAGGTTTTTACCTTTGAGAGTTTTCATAGGTTTTAAAATTATTATAACGATGGGCCAGGTGACAATGTGATCCTAAAGAAAGTCGTGATTAGATTACACTTTCATTCTTAAATAAAATAAAATAAAGGATTTACAAGGCCATACTAAATTACTTTGAGTATGAAAATTTAAAAAGTATTTGGTTGACAATTTTTGAAATAAAATAATAATAAACAAATAAGATAAATTTGAAAAGGCTGAATTTTGTATAAATATATGTATTTGATAAGTATTTAAAGATATATGTATTTTGGCAAGTAAATATTTTATTAAGGATTGAGAATTTATTAGATAAGAAATATGATTAGAATAATTATTTAGCAATTATAGGAAATAAGATCTCTAATAATACTTGTTGTCAAGTACAAGGTACTGTTAGGTGTGCATAGACGAGTATCAGGTAATAATATAATTTGTAAAATATTATTAATATTATTTCTTTCAAGAAAAGACATTTCATTAAGAAAGATAAAAAATAAATAAATTATTAAAATACATCCAAAAGGAATATGAGTTTTATAAAATTGCAAAACTACCTAATTCAAATAGTTATCATTCAACATTTGTCAATATGTTTGAGGTAGAACAAAAATCATGTTTCGATAGAATAACTTTGTAAATCACAAAATTTTAAAATATTTAGAAACCCATTAACTTTTATTATTATGGATTAAAATTAAAATAATATCATTGTTAAGATTATCAAATTAGGAAAGTTTTAAGAATAAATAAGTAATAATGATAGTTTCTTCCTTATTATTTAGGAGAAATATTTCATTGAGGAAATTCTTCGAATTAGCTATTTGCTTTTGAATACTCCTTTGATAAGTAGCTGATATTAAATTTGCATCTTTAAAAAGAAAATTGTTTGTTTTTACTTCATTTGAGTGCATGAAAATTGTTTTAATCGAATTATATATAATTCAAGCTTATGAAAAAAGTTTTACTTTTATTTATTTGATTATTCATGGATCAAAAAGTAGTTTTTATGATCAGATTTCGAGATTCGCTTTGCTTACGAAAGAAAATATGGAGATATGATGTTTTGTAATTCGAACTTTTTGAATGAAATATTTGACTTTGGTTAGTTCGGTCATTTTCACGGGAATTATAGTCGACACTATTTAGCCTCACAACGGAATAATAGCTGACCTTACATTCCTTGGTGGCGAATGTAATTGATTTGAACCCCAACCCTAGGGGCTCTTGCCAGAGGTTACTAGTACTTGTAGTGTTTGGTTCCTATCCACCTTAAATGAACAAATTCATGCATTAGCCACCTATTTGAAAGTCCCACATGGCTGGACACCATCTGATATTCACTTAATTCAGTATAAAAAATATATTCAAATGTATTCATTTTCGACCGATATGAAAGTGTTTGAATCGAATTTGATATGAAATTGCTCGATCACATTTGATATGAAATTACTTGAATTGATGAGTGTTTTAAGCAAATTTCTAATGTTCCAACTTATTTTTGAATATAAAGTTTGATGAAAAACATCTCCTATTTGTTATATGATTGAAAACTTTTTTATCCATAAAAATGTATTAGTATTTCTTATTGAGCTTTAAGCTCACTCCCATTCGCTTACATATTTCTCGTGTACTTTTAGTTTCACGCAGGAGTGATGACTAAAGTTAGGGATACGTCATCATTAGGATTTGATTAGAACTTATGTTGACTGCTGAACTAATAAGTTCTTGTTTATGTGAAATGTTGGGTTTTGAAAGTTAATTGAGAAAGTCACTTGGATAATAGCATTCTTTTATATTAGTACACAGTTGGATTTAGGAGATTCCAAATATGGTTATATTCTGAACAGTTTTATATGACATTCATAATGGAGATTTGTATATTTAGAAGTAATTTTCATGCATGAAATTTTGAATTTTGGTGAATTGATGAATTTAGAAAAGTTGCGTATTTACTTTGAATAGGTGTTTGCAATTGACAAAAATCCAAGCATAAGTTAGTGTCATTTCACTTCAAACCTTCAGCTGAAGGCTCGAGGGTGTGAATTGATAGTCATGCCCTGGGGAGTGGGCTCTCTGGTCGTGACAAATGCAATTCCGCCATCGTGGGACAAAGTGACACAGCTTTGTTCTTCAACCCAAGATACGCCGATGGACAAGTATCAGTCCCAAGGTGCTACAAAAGCTCCTTCTGCTACACAAACGGGCCAGAGAGGCCAGGGTATGGGTCGAGGCCGAGGACATGGCTCACGGGCCGGGACTTAAGAGACCCAGGAGCATGTCTACGCTGTGGTATCGTAGACTGAGATTGTAGTTCAATCTGATATACAGGGTATGTTTCGGCTCTCACACTTCTTGATAAGAGTGTTGTTTAAATTCTGGATGCATCAGATTCATGTTTATCACGTGATTTGATGTGAATGCTTTAGATTAAAGGTCAAACCTTGGAAAATCCATTGTATGTGAAATCTCTAGAACTAGAATGAGTGTCAATCAGATATATCGGATGGTGAGTTAGAGATCTCGTGGATTCTACTCACGTAATCTTTCTGCAATGGACATATCGAATTTGATGTCATTCTTGGCATGGATCGTCAGACAAGACACCGTCGCTATCGATCGTGGATAGTAAGAAGATTACTGCCTACACACGGGACAATATTCGTGTGACTTTTCAAGGGGAGAAGCATGATGCTTTACCCAGACAGTGCACGACTCCAGATGGAGTGGACAGATGATGGGTTGGCTAGCAAGCCTTACCCTAGAGAATGAGGGGAGACTGGATTTAAGTCTACCTTTGGTGGTTTGTGAGTATGAGGACATTTTTCCGGACGAGCTACTGGGATTACCTCTGCACAGGGATGTGGACTTTGTCATAAAGTTACACCTTAGTACGTCGCCCATATCTATGACTCCTCATAGGATGCCATCGGTTAAGTTGCAAGAACTCAAGGTCCAACTGCAGGAATTGTTGGACAAGGGTTTTATTAGACCGAGCACTTCACCATGGAGCGCTCCAGCTATGCTTGCTAAGAAGAAGGATAAGACCATTCGACTGTGCATTGACTATCGACAGTTGAACAGGGTTACAATTAAGAATCGGTATCCATTACTGAGTCTACTCCAAGATAGACCTTTGCACCGATTATCATCAGTTGAGAGTTAGGGAGGCTGATATCCCTAAGACAGCGTTTAGGATGCGGTATGGGCACTTCGAGTTCACAGTGATGCCTTTCGGATTGACGAATGCTCTAACGGAATTCATGGATCTCATGCATAGGGTATTCCAACCTTATTTGGATCAGTTTGTTGTGGTCTTTGTTGACGACATCTTGATCTACTCCCAGGCTGAGGAGGAGCATGAGGATCATTTGAGGATTGTTCTCTAGGCACTCAGGGACCATCATTTGTATGCCAAGTTTAGCAAATGTGAATTTTGGCTTACAGGGGTGAAATTTTTAGGACACGTCGTGTCAGCTTCAGGTGGGTCAGTGGACCCTGAGAAGGTAAAGGCTGTTATGAGTTGAGATAGGCCGAAGTCATTCTTCGAGACGCCACTCGATCAAGCGCAGACGCCTCAATCCCGGGGTCCATTAACAACTCACAACTCAAGGAATAATACTTGTGTCTCATATTATGAGACCCATACATGAGTAAAATGGCCACATTGGCCTACACATCATACTCATCAAAATACATCCAACTATATTAAAATAGTTTCAAGAGTTGTACATCACTCTAACACACAAAACATATATTAAAATTTAGAGTTCTAATACATGTTTTACATTAATATATGTCAAAGCCATTAATCCATTTTTTCTGTAATCGGCTCTAGTGAGCGTCGTCTTCCCGAACACTCCCTGTACCTGAAATAATGTTCTCTCGACAAGGTGAGCAATGCCCAGTAGTGGAATTATCCTACATGGGTTACTCCCCACCTAAGTGCACATGTAATGGTTCAACATAAACACATTCAAGCAATTACATGATCCTACTTGAATGTCTACATGATATGGATGAGAATGCGACTCACCCTTTCCCACTTCTCGAGCCCTCACTGACTCCTTCACGCATGCCTAAGCCAAATGTGAGAAAAACATCATTTTCAAAACAAAAGGTTTTTGTTCTCGAAAATGTACTACCGAAGCCTTTGCAAATATACTGGATAACCTCCGAGGCAAATTTGCTGGATAACCAAACAATCTATGAGTCCCTCCAACGTGAATCAAGCCGACAATCTCCCAACCCAATTCCTCCGAAAAATCTTCCACAAATCCTTTTCAACCATTTTCCTTTAATTTCTTTCATGTCATGCACTCACACCTACCATTCTAGGGTGCCCTTGTATATAGAATGCATTATGTCATTTCCAAACAATTCATGCCAATATATAAATCATGCATATACTAACCGAATTTATCCACCTAATGGCTCATTACACACAATTATAATTTCATATATAATCTGCTTCATGTTAACACATTACTAATTAGCATGCATTAACATCTCATTTTCCATACACAATTAAAGTCATCCAATTCAAGCAATATTTTGCTTACAACACACATGGACCATTTTCGGTCAAATCAAGCAAACCGAGACTGTTTTTAACAGTCCCTAAACGAGCAGTGGCGGCAGCCCTCTCACCAAGCATCGATTCCACTTTATGGAACCGAAATCCATGGCCATTTCCGCCCAACAACACCCAAACCATAATTTATTGCATAAATTATAACACAAACCACCCAAACAGTCCGTGGACTGTCCAAAACGGGTTCCAAATTTCGCATTTTAGTCCCGAATTTTCGGGACCGATCAAACGGCCACTCACGGTCTCATATCAACCAAAGCATTAACAAAGCTTTTAAAAAGGGATTAAATCAAGTAGTAGAAAACCCCTACCTCCCGGAGTTGTCAAAACTCCGCAAAACCGGTGCCCACGCGTAGCCCTTGCAGCGTAGAGCAACTTTGCTTCTTAGCCCGACGAAAACCGACGGTCCGATCGCCCGGAATTCTAGAGAGAATTTGGAGCTTCTCTCTCTAAATTTTGAATTCTTTTCTTCACGCACGTATTAATTCAGCCAAAAAATGGAGAAGAAAGCCTTTTCTTTATTTTATTCTCTTTGTCCCCTCACTTCTGCTTGTTAAATTCCCTATTGGCTCATCGATTTCTTTTTTATCCACTTTATCCATCTACTTTGGATTTTCATCCAATTAGGGGATGCCACATGTCCATGTGGGCCCCACACTTGAGCTCAAGTTGACTCATTCTGCACCTGACACGTGGCACACTATGAGCTACTCAAAATGTGCCAAGTGTCCCGCACGACCCCCGTTGCCTTGAAAAACGTGAAATTTCCAACCGTCCCGACCGCCAGCCGATTTTTTGCTAGACATTCCAACTTGAAGTCCGTTTTCTTGTCATCCGAGATCTAGAAAATTCGATTTGACTCAAAATTACCATTTTACCCTTTTTAAGAAAATTAGGATTTTCTCGGGGTTTTACATTCCCCCCTCCCTTAAAAGAATTTTGTCCCGAAATTCCACGCACATACGCATTACTCACATGCATATGTAGCCTTATGCAACTCCAAGATCGTGTCGGGTATGATAACCCGCCTAAGGTCACAATTACTGACAACCCGATAACTGTCAACTCATCCATGCCAGGAATGACATCAAAAACCCGATATGTCTACCACCCGAAGGTCCACCATGAGCAGAATCACTGAGATCTCTGACTCACAATCTCGACACATCTGACCAACTCTCACCGTAGATCGTAGGGAAGAATTTTCCCACATAATGGCTTTTCCAGAGGCTTCAACCTCCAAGCCCAAACCTATCAAACAAGATGCATTAATGAACATGATGCATCAAAAAACAAATGCAGGTATAAAACGACTCGCATGTCCCGGCTGATTCGCATGCTCAAATTTACGCACTACGAGACCTCCGCCCCTGTGACACCCGTCTCATACGCCTGTGCCGCGCGGTAACACGTCATCTCCACTTGACCTAACTCCTACTTACAAACCCCCCGTGCTCGACTCGACTTGTGCTCTTCCGGCCCGACTTATGTGACCTGGTCTGTTAAGTACTAGGTGACGGTGCGGTTCCTCGGGACTGGAGCATCGGTTCCTCCGACCTATACTAGAAAGTGAGGAATGAACAAGATCCTTATCCTGCAACTAACTAGGACTGTGCTGTCCTAAAATCCTGGGAACCCTGTCTCTAGGGGCAATCCCTCCTCATATGTCCAGGCTACTGGCAATGGAAGCATACCATCTGCCCTGCCCAACTAGCAACCCTAACTCGTCCCACTGACGATTGGGACTGAGGTGCCCCATAACTCGGGGATTCCCGCTTACCCAGGTAACTGTCGGTGCAACCAGCCTGTCGGCATAAGTAACATATCATGCCTTGCCCGACTAAATCGCCCATCCCGTTTGGTCCCGAAGTAACCTTGGCCATGTCTCTTGAGATCCGTGCAAATGTAAGCCTTCGCTCTTCTCCCGAACCGAAAGAAGATCGACTCTCCTTCCTCTTGCCACTAACACGCGCATCCCGAGTGCTTCATGCATCCTCCATCTCTCTCTCTATGGCGGCTGCCCCAACCATGAGTCCATGTCTCGTAGGCTAAGTCCTACACCCCGCCCCAAATGGACAAATCTCAACCATTCAAACCTCCCGACCTTAGCTAGGTCTGTGGCTACATAATCAAGCCGAAAGCGAGCTAACTCCATGAATGTAGCCATTAATTAATCACGCCATGGCCCCCTACTTCAGCTTTAGGAACTCTTGGGCCTTTGCATGTCTAGCAGTGGCCGAAAAATACTTGCTCATAAAAAGCTCATGGAACCCAGTCCAAGTCATTGCCTCCAAGTCCCTAGAGGTCTTCACCCAATTCCACCACACTTAGGCATCGCCTTCTAGCTGAAATGCAGCTAATCTGATCTTGGTCATGTCGGAGGTAATCTCCATAGCCTCTAATACCTCTCCACTGCAGATGAACCAATGGTCTCTCACCATTAGATCTCCTCCCTCTCGTGAACACTCCGGAGGATGACGTGCCCTAAACATCCGGAGGCCACTCCTGACCCTCCCCGTCCCCCAACCGCACCAGCCCGTGCAAAGGCGCTATCAGAACCCCGATGCCTCAAACAGGCCCGCCGTCAAAGCCGGTGCCTAACCAGTACCTCGTGGACGACCTCTACGTCCTCTCTACGTCCTCTCCCGCGACTAGCCATGTACACATGTCAAATGGGGAAGTTGTTCTTAATGCAAGACTTAAGGTGTAAACACAATTCGAGACACTAGTCACATATCGAAAAATTTTCCATACTTTAAATCATACGCAACAAATATTTTATTTTATTTTATTTTATTTTATTTTTTTGAAAACCCTGTGAACAATGTCCATGAACAGTGCTCCAAACAAAGTGGATCGGCAAACAAGGCATCATCAAACTGTCAAGTGGGACAAAGGGAGCACACCCAAAGCCCAGCCGCAGGCGAAAGACCGGAGCCTGGGGCCGCCCGCATGTCGGTGTGCTAGGCGCCCGTATGTGGCCCCCTCCGGCCATGTCATACCGTGATTGGCCAAGTCGCAGTCGGTCGCACGCCAGCCGTGTCAAGCGCCTCTCAGGCACGATACAAAATTTATCATGGACTCAATCCCTGCCGTTTATCATACGCCATGTCACACATCGCGATTGTCTAGAGTTCTACGCCATGTCGCAGGCTACTGGTGTTGAGCTCGTGACACAAAGGCTGCCCCTCCGCCACGATACAAAACTTTGTATCGGGACACTCATTGTGGC